>CM029273.1:20710804-20966962 GCA_016920895.1 Vaccinium myrtillus | reverse complement strand
CTTGTCTAACAAGGTTATGTATAGAGGTGAGTACCCTTTAACACAACTTGTATCTTTCTAAACTGTCATGTTTTTATGTACTCTAGAATGGATAATGTTTATGCTAGCAATAGTAGCATGCCTATGAGAACTGAAAACTGTTTCATTGACTCCATGTGCTTGTTTACTGTTTAATGTTTTTGGGTTTTGGGGTAGTGACATGCCTTTGAGAATGGTTCTTTATTTTGACCAAAGAGTTAGCTCAAGTGTAAGAAGGGTAGAAGTAAGGGCCTTATAAGCATAAGTTTATATATTGACTCCCGCTAAAAGCTCTTTGGGTCATCCTCTCTGCAAGCAAAACTTTGTGCAAAATAATTTTGGTAGGGGAGCCTGGTTTATAGCATGGCCACACAACCTAAGGTTGTGGATGGTGGGATCTATTCCGAGCAATTGAAACAAATTGTTCTTGGCTTGAGGGTTCTTGGGTTGAGGCATATGATAGGAGGATAAACTAAACCGTTGTGTGGCGTTGGCATACTGGCAAATTGTAACTAATACTCTTTGGTTGACATTCATGAACATTAAGGCCGAGGCATTTTGTCTCCATTGTCAGAACAGTATTAGCACATCTTTCTGCTCAGTTTTCATCTGTTCTTTTCCTGCTGGAATGTTGGTAAGTTAAGATTTGTTGATGTGGTAACAGCAGTTTTGTGCGGCGCATCTTCAGAAAATCTCTTTCTTTTTTGTTGCAGCCCTCGTTTGTGCCATTTTTTTTTATCATCTTCCAAGTGTTTAAAATGATATCCATGAAGGCTTCAGCAATTGAGAGCGGCTGCCCAATTTTACCCAATTTTTCCAATCGTACCCCTCTAATTGGCAGCCTCTTGTTCAAATCGGAGGGGTAGTTCAGTCTTTTTGTTCAGTGGTGTTTGTTGTAATATGGGTTACATCGAGGGGCAGCTGTTTTTGTTCGGATGACTTGGGGGCCTGCCAAAATCAATTCTAGGCTACACGCCTCTCCTCCTCTTCTCCTACACGTCTCTCTCTCTCTGCGGAAAAAATGGAGGAAAAACCCGAACTTTTGAGCCATATGATCACCAACGCCGATGAAGAAAGAGGAGGGCTCGACGGGGAAGAGTAATACGAGAAGATTGAAGCACCCAGGTTCGTTGACTTCACTGCTCCAGATCACTATAGACCCGACGACCGTTACTGGTTCTGCCTTCAAGTGGGTACGCCTAATTTCTCCATTTCATATGGATTTTCTTTCTTTTATTTTGAGGTTTTGATTTCTGAATTTGTGTGTGTATTGTTTCCGTTTATTTCATTTTTTTTTTATAATGATTCAGAGTTCTTCGATTCAATGTTTCATTCCTATAATGTGATTGTTTGATTTGGGTTCTTATTATGCTTTTATTACTTTATTCCATGTAGTGTTCTTCAACTTGCTCGGAAAGCTCAAACCCTAAGCTTGTGACACGGCCGGATAAGATCTCTCCTCTCTCTTTAAGCATGCAGTCTTTTTTCTTGGTTAAATCATTAAGCATTCAGTCTTGATCCTGTGAAAGTGCATCTCTGTATTAGGAATATATGATCACATAATAATCATATATTCTGTATCTTTTCAATTAGGCATTGATTTCGTAGGTTTTGGTAGCATATCATGATCTTCTACTTTAGGTAGTATATCGTGATTGCATTGTAATATTTTCCTTCCTTTTTAGATGTAGATGTTCTCCTATTTAATCATCCTTTTTAGATGTAGATGTTCTCCTATTTAATCATGTAATAGCCTAGTTATTGTATTCATTCAGAAATTCAGTAATAATACGTCAGTTTTCCATCTCTCAAAAAACTAACATGGTATCAGAGCCACAATGACAAGGCTCCGACTCTGAAATCAGTCCCCATCTTCAGTCGACTCCTCTCTCTTCTCCCTTTGCTCTCTTTCCTCTCCCTCACAATCAGAAAACCCGAACCTCTTCCATCTTTCTCTCCATCATCAGCCATCATTAACCTTCGTCAGCCATCATCAACCTCTGACGAACCAGATCTCAGATCTGAAAACCTTGATTAACGAACCAACCCAGACCTTCTACAATCTCTGGTTCTGCTCCATATATCAGATCTGAAAACCTTCAACTTTGCCGGTGACCTTCTGACTATTTTCCGACGACGTCCGACCAACACAGCACTCGCCGGACCTTTGTCTCTCTGTGACAGCGTTCGCTGGAGCTTAATCAGCCTCCGACGAGCTCCAACAAGCCCTCTCTGACCTCCGACAACCTCTGACAAGCCTTCTCCACTCTCCGGCGACTCTCTCCAGCGTCCGACAAAGCCTCTTTGACCTCCGACGAGACTATCTCCGACCATCTCTGCATCTGACCTCCACTGGGTGTCCGTAATCTGGAAGTTTCAGATCGGTTTTGAGTTTCAAGACCAGATTGGAATCAGTCGTGTTCTCTGTTTGGGTATTCTCTGGTTCAAACATACTATCTCCTGTTCATACGTGACAAATTCTGATCATCGTGCTCTCTGGTTCAGACTCTTTGGTTCTGGTAACTCTAGTTCTCTCTCTCTCTCTCTCTCTCTCTCTAGTTGTCTGACTTCCACATCAGTCTTCTTTTAAATCTGAAACCGTTTGCACGTTGTCAAATGATAGAAATCAGGTCATTAGTGTTCGTTTGACCGGTAACAATTATTCCTACTGGTCACATGTTATGAAAAACTTTGTTGTTGGTAAGGGGGTGTGGGGACACGTGGACGGTACAACAACATGTCCATCCGACCCAAAGGCTGAAAATTATGTCACTACACTAGAAAAATGGACCATAGAAAATGCACAGATTCTTACTTGGCTCCACAACTCCGTGGAACCCAGTATTGGGATGAACTTTTCAAAGTATGACACATCCAAGAAAGTTTGGGATTATTTGAAGGGTATGTATCTTGAATCGAACTTTGCTAAACAGTATGAACTTGATGGTCTATTCGTAGTGCAACTCAGGGTGATAAAACTATTCAAGAGTTCTATAATGAAATGACTACTTATTGGGATCAATTAGCTTGCATGGAACCTGCTGTTTTACGTTCACAGCCTAAGCTTATTGCGTATTGTGAGGAACGGAGGTTGGTCCAGTTCCTTATGCCTCTTTGAGCTCAGTTTGAGCCCCTTCGCGGGGTAATTCTACACCGTGTTCCTCTACCTTCTGTGGATGCAGCTGTTCATGAACTTATTGCAGAAGAAACACGGTTCAAAGTGGCTAGTATGGCTTCTCCTGTTTCACAATCAGTTTTTGCTGTTTCATCTGCCTCAGTTCGTTCACCTGCCTCAGTTCGTTCACCTTCAGTAGCTCTGTTGCCCACTCCAGCCTCACATCTCACTCAGTCTACGGGAAAACCCAAACCCGAATGGTCCCAGACACCCGTGGATGAGTGCAGCTATTGCCATGAGAAGGGCCATTGGAAGCATGCGTGCCCTAGGCGTCTCCAGCCTAAGGGACGTACTGCTTCTCAGTCAACTAGTTCTTCAGCTCGTCGGCCACCACAGCAGAATTCTCGCCCTCCAGCAGCTTTGGCAACACCTTCCTCCAGCGACACTCCTCCTCCACCTCCGTTTGATTTTGAGCAGTTTCAGCAGTATCAGGCTTATATGGCAGCCATTCAGGGAAATTCTTTCCAAGCTTCTGCCTTGACTACTACTACCTCAGGTTTGCATGGTGCTTACAGCACAGGTATCTTACCCACCACCTGGCTATTTGATTCTGGTTCCTCTCATCATATGACTCATGGTTTGTCTCTTCTTAGTCATTGTATGTCTCCTATTTCTCCTATTAGTATTTCTACTGCCAATGGCTCTCCGATGCAAGTTGTCTCTATTGGTTCTATCCTCCGTACTACATCTTCTTCTCTATCTATTCCTAATGTCTTTTATGTTCCTCAGTTGACATTGAGTCTGATTTCGATTAGCCAGTTGTCTGACTCCGGTTTTGATGTTATCTTTTCCTCTTCTGGTTGTGTTGTGCAGGATCGGGATTCCAGGAAGCAGATTGGGGCAGGCCGTAGAGTTGGTGATCTCTATATCCTGGAGCATTTGCATATCCCACCAGAGTCTTCTTCCACTGCTGCATCATCTTTTCGTTTAGATAATAAATCTTCTCCCTTTTATCTTTGGCATTCTAGATTAGGACATTTGTCTAGTGAGCGTCTGAAACTTTTGGTTAAATCCGGTCATTTGGGAAACATTTCTATTAGTGATATTTCTGCCTGCAGTGGTTGTAAATTGGCTAAAATGACTGCTTTACCTTTTAATAAAAGTTCTTTTGTTTCTACTTCTCCCTTTCAGCTTGTTCATACTGATTTATGGGGTCCTTCCCCAGTTGTCGCAAGAGGTGGTTTTGTTTACTATGTTTATTTTGTGGATGATTTTAGTCGGTATACATGGGTGTACTTAATGACGCATAAATCTGATTTCTTTAAAATTTATCAAAGTTTTCATGCTATGGTTCAAACTCAATTTTTTGCGTTTATTAAAATTCTTCGTTCTGACTTGGGTGGGGAATATTCACTTTCTGAGTTTGAAAATTTTTTAGACACCCATGGGACTATCCATCAGTCTTCTTGTACTGATACTCCTGCTCAGAATAGTAAAGCTGAAAGAAAGCTTCGTCATCTTCTTGATACTGCTCGGTCGTTGCTATTATCATCCTCTGTTCCCTCTATTTATTGGGGAGAAGCTGTTCTCACTGTAGCCTATCTTCTGAATCGGATGCCCACTCCTCTTCTCTCCGGTCGCTCTCCTTATGAGCAGCTCTATGGTTAGGTTCCCAACTACTCTCTTCTTAAGGTGTTTGGTTCCACTTGTTTTGTGTTTCTTCCCAAGAAAGATTGCACTAAGCTAAGAGCCCGTTGTGTCTTAGGGTTTTTTTTTGGGATATGGCATTAATCAAAAAGGCCATCGGTGTTATGATCCTGTCACCAAAAAGTTGTATGTCTCTAGGCATGTCGTCTTCTTAGAGCGCCTTGCATATTTCACTCTTCCTCCCAAAACTACTCTTGTAGCTAAGGAAGATTTAATCTGTATTGACCCATTTCCTGTAGATGTGCCTACTGACGAATATACCTCTACTCTTGAGGTCTATGATATTTCTGCAGCTCCTCACCGCCCTCCAATCACTCTAGTCTACACCCGCCGTTAAAATGCCTTTGAAGATATAGAGCTCACCACTTCTCCTGCTGCTCCTCAATCTGCCTCAAACGATCCTGATTCGCCTGCTCGCCGATATCCTACCCGTGATCGTCATCCTCTGATAAAATATGGTTTTTCTAATACTTGTTTCTCCTCTTCATACCAATCATTTCTTTCTCAAATTCACACTTATTTCGAGCCTAGGTCCTATAAAGAAGCTTGTCAAGATCCCAACTGGGTGGATGCCATGAATGCTGAACTCACTGCTCTTGCTCAAAATCACACTTGGGAGTTGGTTCCACTCCCGCCTGGCAAGAATCTTATTGGTTGCAAATGGGTCTACAAGGTCAAGACTCATTCTGATGGCTCCTTGGAACGGTACAAAGCTCGCCTAGTCGCTAAAGGTTTCTCTCAGGAGTATGGCATTGATTATGAGGAGACTTTTGCTCCCGCCGCTAAAACGACCACTGTTCGCACCTTGACCTCTGTTGCCGCTGTGAACCAATGGCCTCTTTCTCAGTTGGATGTGAAGAATGCCTTTCTCAATGGCTTTCTCTCCGAAGAGGTTTATATGCGCCCTCCTCCTGGCTTCTCTCATCCTTCTGGTACTGTTTGTCACTTACGTCGGAGTCTCTATGGTTTGAAACAATCCCCTCACGCTTGGTATGCACGATTTCAAGCTGTGGTTCTTCAGATTGGGTTCAAGCCAAGTATGCATGATTCTGCTCTCTTTCTTCGCCGTACCTCCCATGGTCTGGTTCTTCTATTGCTCTATGTTGATGATATGATCATCACCGGTTCTGATACTGTCGCCATTAGTGATGTCAAACGTCATCTCTTCCGTGAGTTTGAAATGAAAGACTTGGGCCCTCTTTGGTATTTTCTTGGCATTGAGGTTGCTTCTTCTCCTCAGGGGTATCTTCTGGGGCAGTCCAAGTATGCTTCTGATATTCTTCATCGTGCTCATCTCACTGACACCAAGACTGTTGGATACTCCTCTTGAACTTCATGCCAAGTTCTCTGCTTCGGATGGTGTTCCTCTTGAGGATCCTACGGAATACCGTGAATTGGTCGGTTGTCTGGTTTATCTTACTGTGACTCGCCCAGATATTGCCTATGCCGTTCATATTATTAGTCAATTTGTCTCTGCTCCTCGGTCTACACATTGGGCAGCTCTATTACGCATCCTCCGTTATGTTCGTGGGCAGATCGAGTTGTGGGCTATCTGGCGGAGTAAAAAGCAATCTGTTGTTGCTTGCTCCACCGCTGAAGCTGAATATCGTGCTATGGCTCATGCTACGTCTGAACTTGTGTGGATTTGCTGGCTTATCTCTGATATGGGTGTTTCTGTCACTTCCCCCACGCCTCTTTATTGTGATAATAAGAGTGCCATTCAGATAGCCCACAACTCGATCTTTCATGAGCGCACTAAGCACATTGAAATTTATTGATTGCCACTTCATTCGCTAGCATCTTCAATCTGACACCATCACTTACCTTCATCTCTTCTACGCTGCAGTTGGCGGACTTCTTCACGTAGACTCACACTGTTGCTCGGTTTCGCTTTCTCCTTGGCAAACTCTCGATGCTCTCCGGGCTCGCATCCTGAGTTTGAGGGGGGGGGGTGTGAAAGTGTATCTCTGTATTAGGAATATATGATCACATAATAATCATATATTCTGTATCTTTACAATTAGGCATTGATTTTGTAGGTTTTGGTAGCATATCATGATCTTCTACTTTAGGTAGTATATCGTGATTGCATTGTAATATTTTCCTTCCTTTTTAGATGTAGATTTTCTCCTATTTAATCATGTAATAGCCTAGTATTGTATTCATTCAGAAATTCAATAATAATACGTCAGTTTTCCATCTCTCAGAAAACTAACAGTTCCTACTAGTTGTGACTATGATAGTGGTTTTTCCTTTTTGCCCTATTAGTCACACACAGAAGTCAAGAGAAACAAGATTAAATGGTAAATCTTCTTCCTTTCATGTGGTTTTTTTGTTGTTTGTATGTTGTTGGAAGCGGTCTTTGATGTTTAAGATCCCCCTCTTTCGATTCTGAGACAAATCGAAGGCATCGGGATTTAGAGTTGTTTTTAGGTCTGTCTTCCGAAGTTGTTGGATTCTGTTTGGTTGGCTTTTGGTGCAGAGGTAAGCCTATGTTTGTGGTTTATGGTTCGATTTTTTGGCTTTTTGGGAATCGATTGGTTCTTCAATTTAGTGGGCATCGATTTTTGTCTGTTTTGTGGATGTGTTTTCGTTAGGTAAGTCTGAGAATCGATTGAATTCCTGGGGAAAGAGAAGGAGAGGCAACAAGTAATGTTTTCGGATAAGTTTTCTTGCGGTTACTGGGATTCTGGGTTCTTTCCCGTTTCGATTAGTAGACTGGGATTCTGGGTTGCTATAGGGGAGATGTGAGAATTTTGGAAATTTTAGGGGTTTGGAGATGCATTTGTTGTTTATTTTTTCATAGTCTGTTTGGTTTATCTGGTGTATGCGGAAGTTAGAGGGCTTTATTAGGTTGAACAACCTGGGTTTAACTTCAACTGGAATCTAAAGTTTTAAATTCTTTGCAGGTAATTCAAAGCAATTATGAATTGCATTGCATGAGTCTTTTTTGTCTGCTGGTGAGAATATTGGCTCTAAACCTTTGTTGTTTTGCGTGTTTGGAACCTTCCTTTGATTTTGATAAATTTTGGAACGTGTTCTTTTATGAAAATTTTTGAGCAGTTGGTTTTTCGCATGTGTTACATTGAAGAATAATCAGTTGGTTTCTCACTACATGTTAGAATGTTATGGAATTCGTTGGACAAATAGTTGTTTCCGTGGGAGGTCTTTTGTATAGTTCAATTTTAACAATCTCTATTGTCTTTGTTATACTCCCGTCAATGTTTTTGGCGCCCGCCATTGTATTTGAGTGGAGGAGCTTTTGTGGGCATCCGTTCAAAGGGCCATATGTTGCGTCTTATAGAATTCCTTGTTTTCCTGGTATAACCTTCTTTCAATAGGTATAGTTGCAAAGGGGTTGGAAACCTGAATTCTAAAAATATTACGTCAAACTGCTTTCTCATCCTAGAGGTATAATGTTAAAACTAAGGTGCTTATGATTGTTTTTGGGATAGAGTAGTTGTTTGTGTTTACCTAGCAGCTTAAGTTAAATAAGCCTTAACTGGTTATAGCATGCGTTTATATTTTTAGTAGTTGCGTTCTACAGTATATTTTAGACGCTGGGTTTCTTCCTCAAGTCACAGAGGCTCTCTTTTTGGTTGCTTTTGTTTCGTGTAATTACGAAGGTTGTGTCTACTTAAGCTTTTCTAATGTTTGTATTGTTAGTTTGGGTGTTTGAACATTTTCCTGTCGTTGACTGTGTGAGTGAAGGATATTTCTTTGTAAGGAAAGATGTCATCTAGCTTTAATTATTGATGCTTTTGGGTGGTTGAAGCGCTTCCATATCAATTGGTCCTCTTAAACGCCTTGATAATGCTCGGTTGGAGGTGCCATTATATGACGAGTGTGCAGTTTCGCAATTGGGAATTTGCAAGGTATTGTAAATTGTTTCTTAATTTAGAATCTTCCTTTGGCCTTTCGAAGAAATTCTCTACCGTGGTCTTCCGGTCATCATAAAATGGCTAAAATCTATAACATTTTATTGTGGTCATTATTCATTTGGTAGCTCACATGTTCTAAGTGTTCCTCTTAGTCTTGTTGTTAGAGCAATAATGGTTGGGGGTTGACGCTAAGTGCCCAAGGTGCTTAACTGGGTAGGAAATTAGGGATCATATTCCGGTTCAATGTGATGTGTCAAATTGTATTTGGAATGGATCAATTTTGGGTCCTAATTTTGACCATGGTCAGCCGTTGAAAGAGAAAAAAAGAGAGGGGGAGTTTGATTACTTAAACTTGTTTGTCAGATTCTGATTGTGGGGGGCCTCCTCAAAATATTAGAGCTCGGATCACATATGTAGCCCCTTGTGTTGAAGTAAGGTACGTTCAAGCGGAGCCATGCTTTTGGTGGGTATTTATTTGTGGCAAACTGTGTTTCTTTTGTTGGTTAAGTGGATCATTGAATTGAAAGCTGAGAGGAAAAAAATGCCGCTATGAAAAGTAATTTTATTTGGTACTTGTTGTTGGTGTTTATTTTCAGCCAATCCAATAGGTATGACGGCCCAATCTTTTTCCTTTTAGTGTTTGATTAGGTCTGCCTCAGCTAAAACTTTTGCATTTAATATAGACTATAATTACCCATCAAATATCATGTCATTTTACTCATAGTGACTAAAAAGAATTTTGAGAGTTTTTAGCCAAGTGGATGAGAGTTCCTCTTTGGCAAAGTGGACGAGAGCTCCATTTTACTATCCAATAAACTTGTTTCTTTTTCATCAATTCTTTCTCTTGTTCTTCTGCAAGTTCAATTCCACCTGCAATTCTCGTTCTTCCATTTTCATTTCCACGAAAACTACGGTGTATGTATCACAGTCCCAGAGAGTTGAGCCCCAAATTTGTGGACTTCACTGCTGCTTGGACGCCGAAAAATCGCTGCTAGTTCTACATTCGAGTGGGTATGTATAATTTATCTTGCTCTCAGCTCATTTTGAGCTTTCACTTGATTTTCGCTTATTTCGTATGCATTTTTGTTTTCGTTTTGAATTTTTGCTAATTTCATTCCCTAAATCGATGAACCTTAAATCGATTGAACTCATCTCCATCTCCGGCTCCGTTTCTCTCTCTCCCTTTTTTGTCTCTCCCTTCAACAACGTTGTGGCTTCTTCGGCATCCTCTATATAACCCTAACCTCAAGTCTCTCACAGTTGGTGTTTTAACGGAAGCGAAACAACATGCATAGATATTAACAAAGAGGGCAAAAATCATGTCCCCTAGTTTAGTGCTTTTGTTGGAAGGTCCTCTTTGAGTCATCAAAAAGAAGTTTGGTATATCAATGTCAGGTCGTTTGACCACCTTAAGCAGAAGTCTACATGTTGTAATTGATTAACTCTGGTCTTTTGTTTTTCATTTTGAATCACTTATGGGTTGATGAGTCAAGAGAAATAGTGTGGGAAGGTACTTTCTTCTTCTAAATTATACTATAGTTGCTAGTAGTTATCATGAATGTAACTGACATGAGAAAACCTTTCGGTTTGTGGAAAAAAATGGGATGGTTCTTGTTTTTATTAGTAAGTCCTTATAGATTTAGGTAAAATATGAGCTGCCCTTACAACATGCCTAGGAACTTTTGCGACAGGTACATATTGAATTCATTAGCTAAACTAATGAAATCCAACGAAAAAAGGAAACTCGAGCATATCAGCCTTGGGTGGAAAATACAAAGCATCAGCCACTATCAAGTAATCTGTACGGATTTCTACCCTGCAAAACCCCTTTCTTTTAGCCCAAAGGCTTCAAATGGTCCTGTTATCTGTTTTGTTATCGGCAAAGATAATGTTATCTTGAGCATGGTTTTTCCTAATGATCCTTGTCGGACCGCTTTTTAGGAGAGATAGTGGAAAAGTGGTCCAACAATCCTGAAATCACCTCAACATGTGACTTTCCTCTGAAGGAAGGGCAGTGATGGATCAATTTGGTACTTATTCCAAACCGAGGCGCATAAGTATAGTTCTATGGCTGCAATAGAACAAGTAGAGATAGTATTTTCCTTTGGAATATCCCTCTTGAGCGACATAATTTTAACTAGGGGGATATGTTGTACTTCTACAAATCATCTGCTGCATTTCCTTTGTCTCGTATTGTCAGGACTAGTATGGAAGCTTTGGGGCAGGCTTTACTTTCTTGGATGGTGTGGACGGTCGACCTCGACGCCGGTTTCGTTTGGAAAATGATGTTTTGTTTTGAAAATAGAGTCGCCACCCGGGTTTTTGGAAAATGGTTTAGGACCCGAGAAACCAATTCGAAAACGATTTAGAAAATGATTTAGAAAATAATTTGAAAACCAGAGACTCATTTTGGATTCGGGAGCCTGGTTACGAACGGGGAAGGGTTTTAATGCACCCAGCTCGCCCGATTAAAAATCGGTATTTACTAAATATTTGTGGGATTTTTAGAAAATACTTTAATGCCGAACTTTATTCAAATAAGCAGTTAAATCATGCAAAATAAATAATTTAAATATTGAAATGAACAGCAACTAAGGCAATCAAGTAAATAACAAGAAGTAATAAAAGTGAAAATCATTTTTTTTCTCAAACTGTTCATGAAAGAAAACGATTTAAAATTTCAATTTGAAAAAGAGTGCCGTACGGCACACAAAGTGTACCGTGCGGTACAGAAAGTGTGCCGTGCGGCACTGTTCATGATTCTGACGGTTAGATTTTTAAAAGTGTGCCGTACAGCACTCCAAGTGTGTCGTGCGATATAGTAGGAGTGCCGTGCGACACTGTTTCTTCCACAAACAGTTCAAAACTTTGATTTTCGATGGGAATGAAATGAGAGCAAATACAGAACATGAAACCTTGTTAAAAACAGATTATTTTGAAATGGAAAATGGTATGTTTGAATAGGAAATGTTCCTCCTCACTAAATTACCTTGTACGAGGCGATGTTTTCACCGTACGACGCAACCGAGAGGTTTATAAGCAAAACGGTTTTTACTATAACATGGGCGTACCGAATGCGGAGACAATATTGATGATCATCCCGCACTCGGTACCCCTCCCCTCAGGGTACCAAAGCTAGGAGTTTTGGCGAAACGGGATTATACCTCGGTTTGCAATTCTCGGATTGAAGTACTTCTGGAACTCCTTAGGCACAGTTTGGACCTCCTTTGAACTCCAACTCCAATCTGGTATGATAGCAAAGATGGTTGATGGCTAGAACTTGAACAAATTTGGAATGGCTACCTCACGGGTTTGGAACCGAAAACAGAGGGTTGGGTTTTTGATTGAAATTGCTTTGGAGAGGATTATAGGATTGATTTATGGAGGTTATGGATAGCAATGGAGGTGATTTGCAGTAGATATGGTGTTTTGACAAGGGGTTTAGAGGTAGGGTTTCATGGTGTTCTTCTTCATTTTTCTCCGGTGCCTTTCTTCATTGTAACCGATCGGGTTATATAGAGAATGGGTAGACTTGATTACCAAGTTTACTTCCTCTCCACACAAAGGAATGATGGCTCTAGGGTAGGCTTTCATCCTTACACGAAACCATGATGAGCAGAGGAGCCATTTCGTCAACATTTTGAGCTGCTGGAACTTTGCAAAAGCTGTTTGACAAATGATAGTGTTGTACGGCACACAAACTGTGCCGTGCGGCACACTAAATGTGTCGTACGGCACTCTTCCACCGCCAAAATTCAAAAGGTTGCCGTACATGACTGAGGTTGTACCGTACATGAGAGATGAGTACCGTACGGTGCTGTTGACTGAGTTGACTTGAAGAATTTTAATCCAAGAGGTTCTTCCGGGTATTTCTTTTCATCATTGGGGACAAAAACATGTACGGGAGCCTCATTTTGGGGTGTCTACAGATGGCAAATCTTCGACTTCAATCACTGTTTCTTTTATGAGTCTTTAAAATCATGAGACCGTAGGGCATTTATGGAAAGAGCAAGTCTAGAAGAATGCCCCATCTTATGGTAAGCTAGATCTCATTTGTAAGAAAAACGCCATCTATGAGCCATTTTTTGGGCAAAATCTCCAGACCCCCACCTATTGCAATGAGAAAGCACCTTTTATGAAACCTTTTGCAATGAGAAAGCATCAATGACCCATTGTTGTATCAGTTTTGTTTTCTAATCTTAATTTAACTGTCTGACTTGCATAAGGGATGGAATGGGACATGCCGTGTGGCCTTGCCCATTGAGGGTTGGGGAGAAGGATAGAGATTTTCTTGATTCGTAGAATAAAATCAACATGGTTTCTATGTAAAGACCCGTGTTTTTAAAAAAAAATAATTTATCGAAAATAACAATGGATTAATGTAAGGAATTGTGTTAAATGTCAAAATTGACTAAGTATTGGATTATGGGTGATATATATAAGTTGATTTGGGTGTATTTGAATTGCACAAGTCACATTTGGGCTTGGAGTATAATTACATGATATGTATGTGTGTGTGGTGAGAGAAGAGAGAGAGAGAGAGAGAGCGAGAGAGAAAGTTCATCTTCCTCCCCCAATATCCAGCCATCCCTCTCTCTCTCTCTCCTCCATGGCTCTTAAAACTTCTTTCTTCACCAACCTAGCCAAATCTCAAGCTCCAAGCTTACTTCCTTCACAAAACCTTCATAAAATCTCGTGCTCTACGCGTTGATGTGCTTATTTCA
This sequence comes from Vaccinium myrtillus, assembly GCA_016920895.1. Classification (NCBI taxonomy): domain Eukaryota; kingdom Viridiplantae; phylum Streptophyta; class Magnoliopsida; order Ericales; family Ericaceae; genus Vaccinium; species Vaccinium myrtillus. The sequence continues at coordinate 20,953,517 of CM029273.1, read as the reverse complement.
CTCCAGTGTTTGAAGAACTTTTTTTGGATCTTGAAGCTAGGGTTTGGGTTTTGCTTCTTGGAGGTTTTTTTTCAAGCTAAATCACAAGAGGTAGTGGATCATCCTTCAATTCTCAATGCAAATTTGATGTTTGTGTGTGTGTTACCCTCAGGCTTGCTAGTTTCCTCTTAATCCTTACTTCAATTCCTTTTGGAGACATTCTAGTCTTGTTTGTGTTGATGTTGAGTGGTTCCATTGATTTCCTAAGTGATTTCCTAGTCAATTTGTTTGTTTGATAATCCAACTCAAGTGTTTGGGTTGAAATCCCCCACCATGGGTAAAAATTTTCTCGTATTGGTTACTGTTCACGCTTTTCGGGTGACGTCGAGGCAAAATTAGGAAATGTGTTAAATTACAAAGTTGTAGCTCTTCAAATTCCCTACGTTTTGATATATAACTCGTTGAAAATGGAGTTTGGCGTGAAAAGTTATGGTAAAAATACTCGGACTGCCCAAAATCCGTCAAATTTGCCCAAAGTTTGCTTGTTGAGGACTGGGTATTGATACCCGGATTCAGGGGTATTGATATCCGAATTCAGGGGTATTGATACCCAGCAAGTTTGCGTTTCGGCCTTTAGGAGGCTGGGTATTGATACCTGAACGCAGGGGTATTGATACCTCGTAGTTTTGTTTTATTAGTGGGCTGGGTTAGTGATACCCAGATTCGTGGTATTGATACCCAGAGGTTCTGTCCCTTTTTTTGTGAAATTGTAGAGGGAAGAAGAACGTGAAAAATATCAGGTGTTATCTCACCCCTTCTCATTTCATTGTATCTATATGGACAATGGTACATGTACAAGAATACCCTTAGGAAGAAATAAAACTAACAAATACATCCCTAAACTTAACACTCCCCCTCAAGTTGGTGCAAAGATATCTATCAAGCCCAACTTGAATACAATGGGGTGAAAACTTCTACTACTAAGACCCTTAGTAAATACATCAGCTAACTGGTCTTCTGATCTCACAAAAGGCATGCAAATTAAACCGTTGTGCAGCTTCTCTTTTATGAAATGCCTGTCGATTTCAATATGCTTCGTTCGATCATGTTGGATAGGATTATGGGCAATGTTTATTGCAGCCTTATTGTCACAGTAGAGCGTCATAGGACCAGCATCAGGGAATCCCAATTCACGTAAAAAGGTTTGAAGCCACAAAAGCTCTCAAACACCATGAGCCATTGCTCTGTATTCAGCCTATACAATTGATCTAGCAACCACTGCTTGCTTCTTACTCCTCCAAGTAACCAAATTTCCTCCCAGAAAGATGCAATAACCAGAGGTAGATCTCCTATCATCAATAGAACCAGCCCAGTCTGCATCAGTGAAGGCTTCCAATTTCAAGTGACCATGATTGGAGAACAAAATTCCTTTACCTGGGGCTGATTTGAGATACCTCAAGATGCGATAGACAGCATCAAGATGCACAGTACGAGGTTCATGCATAAACTGGCTCACAACCCCCACAGCATAGGAAATATCTGGTCTGGTGTGAGATAAGTATATTAGGCGACCCACAAGTCTCTGATATCTCTCCTTATCTGTATGCTCCCCCGCATTGCTACCAAGACGATGATTGGCCTCAATAGGAGAGTCGGCTGGCTTACATCTCAACATATCAGGATGTACTTCCTTTGAGAGATAAAAATTCCTTTGTCAGATCTAGCCACTTCCATTCCAAGGAAGTACTTCATAGACCCCAAATCCTTAATCTCAAACTCTTGAGCAAGAAGAGCCTTAAGGCTGATAATCTCCTCCACATCATCACCTGTCATTATTATGCCATCCACATAAACGATAAGTATGACAATCTTACCATTACTCCGCTTGGTGAACATAGTATGGTCAGCATGACTCTGCTTGTATCCAAATCTCAACATGGCTTTGAGAAACCTGTCAAACCACGCTCTGGGAGATTGCTTCAATCCATAGAGGGCCTTTCTCAACCTACACACCTTTCCTTCTGTTGCAAAAGAGGAAAAACCTGGTGGTATGTCCATGTACACTTCCTCCTCTAGGTCACCATGGAGAAATGCATTCTTCACATCAAACTGTTGAAGAGGCAAATCTAAAGTAGCAGCACAAGAAATTAGGGTCCTAACAAAGTTCATCTTGGCCACAGGAGCAAATGTCTCCTCATAATCAATACCATAGGTTTGAGTATAACCTTTAGCAACAAGCCTGGCCTTATATCTCTCAACCATTCCATCTGCCTTGTGCTTTACAGTGAACACCCATTTACATCCCACTGGTTTCTTTTCATTTGGAAGAGTTACTAATTCCCATGTGTCATTCTTTTTCAAGGCTTTCATCTCCTATACCATAGCTTCTTTCCACTCAGGTATTATGATAGCTTCTTTCCAATCCTGTGGGATAGATATAGAAGAAAGAGAAGAGACAAAAGCACGATACGAAGAAGATAAACGGGAATATGAAACAAACTGAGAAATAGGATGTTGGGTACAAGTTCTAACACCTTTCCTATGAGCAATAGGAGCATCAAGATCATCAACAACAGTAGGGAAAGGATCATCACCAGATGAGTCGGCTGAAGAGTCTGGAACTAGAGTAGGTGATGAAGATTGGCAAAGTGGTACCGCACATGTAGGCTTGCCTTTTTTCTTTCGAGAAAAGGTTTGCAAATTTGGCCTATCCAGTCTTTCCCGAACATCACGCTCCGCTCTTTCTGCAGGTAAAAGTTCTCTCTCCCCCTCACTATGACAAGGTAAAGGATAAGACCACGACTCAGGAGTATAAAATGTCAACATCTCTTCCTGTCTATCATTCTCCCCCTGAAGAGATGAAGTGGACAGAGGATAAAAGGATTGTGTTTCCCAAAAAGTGACATCCATGGAAACATATGTTTTGCGAGAGTGTGGGTCATAGCATCTATAACCCTTTTGAGTAGGAGAATAGCCAAGAAAAATGCACTTACGAGCTTTGGGATCAAGCTTACCACCAGGGTGCTTAGGAGCATGGACAAAACACACGCAACCAAAGACCTTGGGTGGAAGAGATGAGACCCGAGAACAGCCAGGGAGAAACTTAAGAGGAGTTTGGAACTGAAGAACACTAGATGGCATGCGATTGATAAGAAAAGCTGCAGTAAGAATAGCTTCACCCCAAAAATGTTTAGGAACATGCATGGTGAACAACAGTGAATGGGCTACCTCAGCAAGATGACGATTCTTGCGTTCAGCAACTCCATTTTGTTGTGGAGTGCCAACACAAGAAGTCTGAAAAAGAAAGCCAGAGTGATTCAAATATGCCCGAAAAGTCCCATCAATATACTCAGTCACATTGTCACTACGGAGCACTTTAATGTTAGCATCAAATTGAGTACGCACCATTTTGTGAAAAGATTGAAAGCACGAAAAAACCTCATTTTTTGCCTTAAGTAAATACACCAAGTGACACGGGAATGACAATCAATAAAAGTAACAAACCAACGATAGCCTAAAAGAGAGGTAACAGGGGAGGGACCCCAAGCATCAGAATGGATAACCATAAATGGAGATTCACTTCTTTGAATAACAGGAGCATAAAAAGAGCGTTTGTGTTTTGCAAGTTCACACGCTTCACAAAAAAACTTACTCCTAGTACAGTGCTTAACTAAACTAGGGAAAAGTTTTTCCAAAATCCCAAAAGATGGGTGGCCTAATCTACGGTGCCACTGATGCAATAAAGGAAGGGTTGAGCCCACATTTGCTTCAAGAGCTTGGCCACATGACATAGGTGGAATGACTGGATTAGGTGCAGGCTCCAAAAAGTATAGTCCTCCATAAGCTTTACCACTGCCAATCATTCTCCCCGTATCCAGTTCTTGAAAGACACAGTGAGTAGGAAAAAATGTCACTGAACAATTTAAAGAATGAGTAAGACTACTAACTGAGAGAAGGTTGGTGGAAAAACTTGGGACATGAAGAACTGAAGAAAGTGACATGGTTGGGGTATAATTTATAGAACCTTTCCCTGAAATCGAAGATAGGAAACCATCTGCTACTCTGACCTTATCCTTATCAGAACATGGAGAATAGGAGTCAAAGAAGGATTAACAACCTGTCATATGATAAGTAGCTCCAGAATCTATTATCCAAGGAAGTGAAGATGAAGCAATAAAGACACTAGCCGGAATACCTGTGTGAGCAAAGTGGGAAGAACTAGTGGAAGTAGAAGCCGTAGTAGATGGAGAGTCAAGTCTGGTCATAAGACGCCTAAGAGACTGTAGAGTCTGTAACTCCCCCTGAGAAAGAGCACCACCATGGGAACTATCTGAGACTGAAGGATGTGACCGACCTCCACTAGAATCAAGCAATGTCTCCACAATAGACTCCGAAATATGTGCATGAGGACCTCGACCACCACCTTGACTACCACCTCAACAACCACCCCGTCCTCGAGAGGGACGCCCATGGAGCTTCCAGCAAAACTCCCGGGTATGTTGAGTATTGTGACAATAGTCACATTGAAGCAAATCACGATCAACAGAAGTGTTTTTGTCCCCAACCTGAGCCTTACCATCCCGTGGAGTCGGAATGGCAACCAGAGCCGAGCGATCTGGAATGGAAACAGGTACCATAGCACTCCGTCTAATCTCATCCTCCTGAACACAGGCATATGCTTCTCCTAAAGAGGGAAAAGGAACACGGCCCAAGACCTGCACTCGAATAGGGTCATACTCCACATCAAGGCCCGCCAAGAAATCATAAAGGCAGTCTTTCTCAACCATTTGTTGATATGCAGAGACATCAACAGTACACGCAGGGCGAAAACTCTTATAGTAATCAAGTTCCTGCCAAACTCCATTCAAATATGCATAGTACTCGACCAAGGACCTATGGTTTTGATCCAACCCTCGAAGTCTCCTTCTCAACTCAAAAAACCTGAGCATCATTACCCTTTCGAGAATAGGTTTGGGCCGCAGAAGTCCACACCTTATGTGGAGTGCCAAGAAACAAGTAGTTATGGCCACAGAAGTCCACACCTCATGGAGTTGAATAACCATGTCAGGACTTGAGCATTCTGAGTAGTCCATGTCACAAAATCTGGACTAGTAGCTGCTGGTGGAGGAACAGGCTCCGTGATGAATTTCAACAAACCATTGGCAGTGATGGTCAAAGTAAAACTCCGGGACCAAAGCAAATAGTTGGAAACTTAATAGGACAAACATTCAACGGAGCATTGTTTTGAGTCACAAAACGGCTCCCTTCATCCTTCGCAACCCCAGAAGCCTCTTTAGGAACCTCTGTCATACTTCAAACTGACACAGAACAATACCAGACTACCAAAACCCACAAAAATGATGTATCAAGACCACCCTTAACTTCAAACAGGACTGGAAATCACAAAACCAATCTCAAAGTGCAAAAATCAGATGAGAAATGTAGACACCAGTCAAAACGAGCATAACCAGGAGTCGTGGTGACCAAAATAGACTCACCGGAGGTTCGTCGGAGGTCGTACGAGGCTCGCCGGAGGTCGTCGGGGGTCGCCGGACTGAGAACAAGACTCGTTGGGGTCAGATATGAGTTTTCGTGCAAGACCCAGTAGATTACATCGAACATAAAGGTCGTACGGTCGTACAGTGGTATCGTGCAAGACCCAGTAGCCTACGATCGCAAGGAGTATATCATCTACAGTAATCGACTAGCGTGAGCAGCGTTATGGACTTGGCCACTGAACACAAGCTGATATCCCTCACACGATTGACAATGAAGGTCGATTATCAGTATATCACGATCATTCCTCCTCTACACGGGCAGATCTATGGAGACCATAGCTCTGATACCATGTGAAATTGTAGAGGGAAGAAGAACGTGAAAAATATCAGGTGTTATCTCACCCCTTCTCTTTTCATTGTATATATATGGACAATGGTACATGTACAAGAATACCCTTAGGAAGAAATAAAACTAACAAATACATCCCTAACTTAACATTTTTAAATTGGGTATTGATACCCCAAATTTCTAGTATTGATACTTAGAGGTTTAAACTCTAATTTGGAGAGACAATCACTTGAAGCATCTTGAGATACGTGTCAAGAGTATAAACTAGCATATTTGTTGATTCCTTAAGTTTCTTCGGGGTTCGTGTTACGTGTTTAACCCCTAATGACTCTAGTTTGGCGAAAATCCATCGAAGTTGTGTTTTGAGTGTCGGATTGAGATGAGATTATGCATGGATATCGATATGACAGTAATGAATAAGAAATGATTATGAAAATGTGATAATGATGACACGGGGCCCGAAAGGGTATGCCCGGAGTGACACGGGGCCTATATGGCATGCCCGGAGTGACACGGGGCCTTTATGGTATGCCCAGAGTATAATGAATGAAATAAATGGATGAGAAGTATGATATGAATGTTTTGGGAACACATGTGACATGTCGATATAGAACGGATACAATGGGGCGGTACTTGGTCTATATTGGTGATTATCGACTTTTGTGATGTTCATAGCCCTTTTACATGATTCTATCAATCTTATTGTATGATTTCCTCCCTCGTTGATTTAAGTTGGCTATCATTGAATCTCGTGTCATTCGTAGTGCAAATCTAGAAATCTTTTGGTCTTATCATATGATTTAGCCTCTCGTCTGTACGTCATGAGCATGTGCACGTGCTGCATTAGTACTGAGGTCTGGATCTTTAACAGTGAGTTTGTGGTTTAGGTCTCTTAGTAAGCAATAAAATTCTTTCTTCTCGTGTTAAAATAAAAAAAAAGTATGGTGGTCCCACATTTCTTCTAGCTGCTTGTTAAGTCCTTTGTGGCCACTCCTTGAGGAACCTGAGGGGTTGTGGTATCAAATGTATTGTTGTCCTTGATGCACACCTGCACCCTGTTTAGGTGTGCTAAGGGATCGCACAGAGGTTGGTTTTTTTGGGAGATTTGGTTGTCGCCATGTCTCCCTTCTTCTCTTGCATTTCGGAGTAATCTTCTAGGGTTGTCTGAAACTGTTGTTAGACCGGATAATAGCCTAAAGACAGAATTTGATCCTCTGACCAACCCCACTTCCTATGAACCTTGAATTTAGGTTCCAAAGTCGACTTATTCAACCCAGTGAAAGCATAGATAGCCGTCAAGAAATTACTCTTGGACGGATCAAATCCCATTTCCGTAATATTCTCAACAATTTCCTTGAAATGGTCTTTCTCACAAATGCACTAGGTTGGGTCCTGACGAAGAATGAAATCGGAGACTCTGGAACCCCAAGGCCTCGCATAATTCTATATGGGGCACTGTATACTTTTTCACATTGTAATTTAGTATCCAACTAGACGTTTTAATAGCAAGTACAAAATTCTCATTTGTGTGAAGTACACTCTTGAGGAAACTGTATGAAGGGAGTACTTGGTTTTCGTGGCTGCGTTTAAGAAGAGTTGTGTGTGTCTAGTGTGATTATCTTCATAAGATCAGTAACTTTTAGCTATTTGCATTTGTTTGGCCGAATGTAGATTTTTATCATGATAATTCATTTCATTGCTGGGCCCAGAGGGCCTCTAGATGCAAAATTTTCCATAAATCTGCATTTTGGAAGCATTTAAGCATATGAAAGTAGATCATTTAGTGCGAGCATGATTATGAGTACTATATTTTTATGTTGCAACTTCAGAAGAATATTGTGTTTCTCCCTTTGGTTTATTGCTGCTAGTTTTTGTAGCACATGAGTGAATTAAGTTGTTCCCTTTCTTTTTGTATTTAGCGGTAAATGATGTCTGAACTAGCCTACCCACCTCGACTCGGCACCCTATAACTAGAAGAACACGCAGCTATGTGTTGGCTATTGAGCCAGATATGGCATTTCTAACGGTGGACTTCAATGTACAATTATTTATATATTCACCAAGTCAGAAACTTGCGTTTTTCCAATGTTCAAGTTTATACATCCAAGCAGGCAGGTGACACAAGCCAATAGTAAAAAAACGTTGCTCAGTAAAACATAACCTTGGTACTGCTGCCACTTCAAAGCTTGGCCAATTAGAGTTGTTAGTCGTGACGGCGGAACCATAGCAACCTCTGCAGTGAGAGCTTAAAAAAAATGGAATTAGTGCAAATGTCATCATGCTATAATCAGTACATAACTCATATATGCATAGAAACCTGAATTGGAGTTCTATGAGCAACTACTTCACATTCATACCAGGTCACATAAGTGAGTGGCGGAGCCGCAATCACATGGAGAATCTAACCGGAACAACACTACTTCAAACTTGCACTCACTAGAACAAAGCAATGAAGGGTCAAGGACATTAGTTAGAGCAGGTATATTCAATTTTATATACAAAAACAAAGTGTATATAGTTGTTCTACCCTTTTATTTTCCAAGGAATATAAATTTATACAGTTACTTGCATTTACTTATTTATGTTCATTATTCCATGTTATTTACTAGCTTCCAACTTGGGACAACGAAGAGCCAGGGTCAGAGGCCCTGCTCATCCTATTCTAAGTGGGCTACAAGAGAGAAGTTTGTAATCGAATTGGATGACAACGATTTATCAATAGGAGACACGGCAAGCCCATTACAAAGTCAACTTGGCATTTTACCATGGAATGGGAATTTGGCACCCTTAACCTTTACTGATTGGAGGGCTCGAGAGCTAAGACCATACAAGGAACGCATATGGGCAGAGGTTAAGGTATTTATTCAAATATATTAGCTGATGTTGCGCTGCTATTGTTTTTTTTTGATAATCAAATAACTTTATTAATCTCTGAAAAAATACAAAGATTAAAAGGGAGGAAGGGTAGTTACGCCGAAGGAGGGAATTTCACCCTCACAAACACAGACGTAACAAACCACATCGACCCCAACGAGCGTTGCTATTGTTGGTGATTTATATATCATCTTTGAGGCTTCATGCCTTGAAAGATGTCCTAATCATCTCTTATTGTTGAATCTGTCTTTTAAGGTTGAATTTTTTCACTTGAGCTAATGTTGCTGCTGCTATTGTTGGTGTTTAGTATGTGTTAATGCAACTTCTAGTCATATGTTTGTTTGGCTTTCTGCCTTGTGATGTTAAGAACTAAGAGGTTTTCCACTTCATTTCAATACATCACAGTATTCATTTGATGTACTTGGTTGCAGGATAACACAGATGCACCAAATGTGTTCAAACATAATTGTCTGAGGTCCCTCGAAAAGAAATGGAGGGATCGGAAAGATGAGTTTAAAATACTTATGACATGTATGATAATGATGAAGACCATATGGCGAATAGTTTGGATAGGGGCAATTCTGATCAATGGAGTATTCTTGTTCAATTTTGGGGCACTCTAGATGTTGTGGTAACATCTCTCTCTCTCTCTCTCACACACACACACACACACACACACACACATGAGGTAATATGCATGGTGCTATTTATCATGGTCATTATATTCAGCTACCAAATGAAGCTACTGGATTTCAATTGTCTGCTTTGTAAAACTACTTACCAGTTTATTGATGGTATTTGAATTTAACACCATCTAATTTGTGTAACATGTCATCAGGGTAATTTTGATCTGGTGGGAAACAATTTCCCGGTCTTCTTTGTCCGGGATGGTATGAAGTTCCCTGACATGGTCCATGCTCTAAAACACAACCCTAAATCCCATATCCAAGAGAACTAGAGGATCACTGACTTCTTCTCCTACCACCCAGAAAGCTTGCACATGTTCACTTTCCTCTTCGGCGATGTGGGTGCTCCCCAGGATTACAGGCACATGGAAGGCTTAGGTGTCAACACCTATACCCTAATCAACAAGGCCGTTAAAGCACATTACATGAAGTTTCACTAAAATGCTTATTAGAGGAAGAGGCAATTAAAGTAGGTGGAGCAAAAATTACATAGTGCAATTAAAGTAGGTGGAGCAAAAATTACGCATGTTGAGATTGTCCCAATTCCTCCTGCTATTTACACTGGAAAGCGTGATAAGGTTGGCTTCTGTTGTTCTATTGTTATTTCGCTATATAACAGGAATAAGTTGAAGGATGGTCGATTTGAGTGGTTTTGTGTACGGATTTTGGGTAGTCTCTTTTGACGAAGTTGATTTAAGTGACTTCAATTCGTTCTACTTAGCCTAGTTCTTTTTCTTTCTTTACACAGTGTATCATTGAGAAGTAGAATAATTTCAAACAGCCTGGGGAGATATAGATTCTTTGATCAGTTGCATTTTCTATGGTGGTTCACAAATTGACAAATCTCTCGGTCAGAAGCCGGCCACTCGGCTCAACATGAGGCCTAGTATTTGAAGGTGAAAAGCCCCTCTACAACGACGCTTTAGCTCCGAAGACAAAGCTATGGAGATGGTGTTAGCCAGTTCAGCATCTTCGTGATAATTCAATAACCTCTTTTGTTTCTGTATGGTGTGTCCGAAGAAACTGGTTCCGTGACTGAAATATACTAGCAATGTGTCTTTTTGATAAGATGCAGTGTTGATCATTTCACACCAAATTCCCCCTCCAAGCCAAAAGATGTGGACAGAAAACTACGTTGGATGGTAAAATATTGTCTATATGGTTTTAACTTGTGTATAATGCATGGGAGCAATCAAGCATTCAATTCATTACATATATGTGAGATGTGGAGCACATCTCAAATTATGGTACAGGCTCCTTGCATTTGGGTATGCGATTCCTTACCGACCTGTTGAGGACTTGGCTTTTGATGTTGCTTGCTTTTACGAAACTGGAGGCACTTTCTAGAACTATTACATGGTGGGCCTCACAAAACTTACCCTTTTGATACTCCAATTATATTGATTCAGATGTTGTCACCATAATTTAGTTCATGTATCTTCTTGCAGTATTTTGGTGGCACAAATTTTGGACGAAAAGCTGGAGGCCCTTTGACTGCAACAAGCTATGAGTACGATGCCCCACTAGATGAATATGGTAACTTATATGTTGAGCAATGCCAACATTTTGGATAGGGAAAGCTAGATTGGGTGAATCGTAATACAGTCATCTATTTGTATTTCATATTTTTGGGGCTGAAAGATGAGTTGAGCACGTTATGTATTAGAGAATGTTTCTAATTTTTTAGTTATCAATAACATAGTCTTTTTTCCCTTTAGTGGATGATTTTATCTTTTTCCAATTGTGTTTAATGATTTTTTTTTGCTGGAAATACAATTGTATTTTTTTTAATTTTTTTTTGGAGGTAGAAGATAAATAAGATGACAGATTATAGGCCATTTTATGTTGGTGAAAAACGAGTCAAACACCGACATTGCCTTTAATTTTTTCACCTCACTAAAGAGTCGATGCTTCGAGCTAGACCCATATCCTTAGGCAATCACGCCACACTTTCAAATTTACGCAGAAAAAAAAAATGATAGCTGGGACAATCATTTGGTGGGAGTTGAAATCCGGACTGGGTTAGAATAAAACTGGTTGTAAGTGAGAAAAAATGAGAAGCATCAATAACTTAGCTTTTTTACATAAAGCTTGTCGGATTCTCTAATCTAAACCAAATGCTACTCGTCGGATTACATAATCTGAAATAAATGTAATATGTCATATTCTACAATACAATGTAGAATGCACGTAAGCAGAAAGCGCGATTTGGAATTGCTCTTTCTCACTGAAAACGCGATTTGGAATCGAGCTTTCTCACTGAAAGCGCGATTTGGAATCGAGCTTCCTCACTTTTCTTTTCTTTTTTCATTAAGTGCGTTAAATGAAAAAAAAAAGTGAGAGAGCAATTCCAAATCGCGCTTTCTGCTTACGTGGCATATTACAGGGCGGTGTGCTAGCGCGGCACACTTAGCGCAATTTCGATTGACGTTTTATGAGGGTAGCGCAATTTCAAATTGCGCTGAGTATTTTTACAAATAGTTTGGAAAGTAAAGTACATTGGCAATTAGTTTGGAAAAAGAGACTATTTAGCCGAAAAACCCTCCACAGAATCGTCCACCGTATGAAGATAGATTTAGAGATTTGTCGACAAATCAATAAAGTGCTTGAGGGGGTTGAGGACCAATTTTTTTGGCAATTAGTTAGGAAAAAGAGACTATTTAGCCGAAAAACCCTCCACAAAATCGTCCGCCGTATGAAGACAGATTTAGAGATTTGTCGACAAATCAATAAAGTGCTTGAGGGGGTTGAGGACCAAATTTTTTCAAGTAACTTGATTTTGTACTTTTTTTCCCTTCATGTTTTTGTACTGCATTATAACATAGATTTTCCACACATTTTAGGGATGATTTTTTGGGGGTAAAAATTCATGGCTTTGTGACTGGAATAATGGAGCTAGAATTTGGTATGAATTTTATGGCTCCTTTGTTTGGGATTAAATGGATAGGTTGTGAATCCATGAAGAAACAACAATGCACTGGAAAATGAGATTAAAAAGTCTCAATACCATTGTCGGATTCTAAAATTTGAAACTTGGTAAATACAACGTATTTTAATATCCGAATAATACCTTCGTTTTGGATTATTTAATCTGACAAGTTACATTACTTTCGGCTTATACAATCCGACAAGCTAAACCATTGAGAAATGCCACTTCGATTCCAGTTGTACCAGTAGTACAACCCCAAAGCAGCAGCACCTCTAACTCTTGAGTACCCTTTGTACCAGTAGCGTACCAGTGAAACATGCCTATCAGATTCTACAACATGAGAACTGATAAATACATCGTATTTTAGAATCTGACGTGTTATTTTTATTTCAGATCATAGAATCCAAAAAGCTTTATGCAAAAAAACTAGGTTATTGATGCCTTTCATTTTCTCAATTACAACCAGTTATATTCTAAACCAGTCCAGGTTTCAACTCGCACCAATAATGATTGTCCCAAAATAGCTACCATTTCTTTTTCGCGTAAATTTGAAAGTCTGCCGTTGTTGCCTAAGAATGATTCATCTAAACAGGTATTACAAACAAACAAAGAAAATTCATATAAACATCCCACCCATTTGGCAACAAGCTAGGATGATTCAAAGAATCTACATCAAAGAGTAGAAGAAAACTCAATACAAAAGCTGATGATGCATCCTCCATCACGCCGTAGCCGATCCATCAAGCAAAGCATCCTCTCTAGGTAGCATGACAAACTTGTTCTTCATTAGTTCCATGTCTGAGATAGTAACCAAGAATGGCAACTTGGATCTCACGGCATTCAATACTTGTACATTTTTTTAATTCCATTTTTTGAATGTCCCTCACTCCTCACCTCCTTCGAAGCCAAAAACCAAAGCACCGCCATTTCTAACTCTAAATAAGTACTCTGATTCGGTAGAGTCAGTTTCTTTTTTAAAAAATACAATAGGACTTAAAATACGTCTATATGGGCTCCAACTCACATTTTAAAGGAGACACGACCAAGCTTAATCTTTACAATAGCACTACCAAGAGAGGTTAAACTAATACAACATGTCAAACACACCCTCAACTGAAATTGACAATTGACCTGCTTTCTTGCTGAGACAAGCATTGCACCCTCCATACAACAAACTTACTCATCTCGTTCAATTGTCGTGCAATAAATTCAAAAAATCTTCAACTCACATTCTTTGAGATTCTCCCACACAAAACATAGAACACACAACCAAAAAAAAAAAATCAGAAATCAAAAGTTTTTACAATGATAATACTTAATAAAAAAAACCGTAACAGTTGATATATCATTATCAAGCAACCGTTGTGCTCATGTTGGGTCAACAAAGAGTTAAGGGGCATACTATAGAATACAAAAATTGTTTAAAGACCAAAAAAGACCATTATGAAATAAATCCATGATCATCTTCACCAAGATTGAGCCTCATGAGAAAGTTTAGTGTGTGATTGAATCGCTAAAACCTAGATTGGCCCACAAAATCAGGGTATCGTCTAGCATTTAAGATAAAGTGTATCCAAATTTTCCTTTAACTGAACAAAGACCATATTAAAAAATAAGGGCTTAGTAGATAGCATATCCAACAGACGATCAAAGCAATTTTCATCGGTTCAAAAAAAAAAAAAACCATCAAAGCTTATAAATATTGGAACTTGGTGCTAATCAAGCTCAGCCAACAAACGATCAAGTACAATACAGAACCTTGCTTTCTAAAAATGACTGAAATCTCTGAAGTTTGGAAGTGCACAATACATTGAACTGTGAACTAATAGTTGTATGATGCTTTAGTCCATCTCCATCTCCATCTTTAAGTCCCTGAAGATTCTGTTTACAAATGATACCAACTCCCAACCCCATCAAACTTGCTCCCACGCCTGCAATGGCAAATCAAAGATTCATGCAGCTGAGCCCTATCAATTAAGACATAAGCCTTAGTTTTATGGTTAGTTTTGCAACATCCTAGATACCAAAGTGGCATAACAATGCCAGTCACTTGATCAGGTTACAAAAGCTATCCAACTAAATGTTCTTTAATTGTTCAGCGCTTTAGTGAAATGACATGTTCCTTAATTGTTCAGGCTTTAGTGAAATGACATGTTCCTTAATTGTTCAGCGCTTTAGTGAAATGACATATTAGGTCCGACCAAGTTGACTAGCGGCATCAAATCTGGCACATAACAACGTCCATTTGACATCCGTAAAACATTAATACATGTAGAGATACGAGTCTGATTAAGAATGATGAACTTTAACTAAAAATAAGAACAAATCAAAAGCTATATTCTTGTACAAGTAGGAATCAGGGTTTTCAACACATTAGGTAGGTCCGTAAGTCCTAACTCTTACTGAGAATGCCTTGATTTAGCCCAGGATTGTGATTTGTGCATTGTGGGTGGGTAACTCATATCTGGCTTTTACTGTGCAGGGTTAGGTCCATGATGGCCAACGTTTTTTTCTTTTCTTAAAAAAAAAAAAATAACCCTGGACATGAAATCTTTTAGCCCCTGACCGAGAGGATAAAGGTTCTAGTTCGACAATATCAAACTAATCTAGCTAGTGTGGGCCTCACAGATATAGCATGAGATCTGCAATTAAATCCCACTTATATAGCATGTAAGCTCCAAAAAAAATTCAAAGTTCTGCCACAAATATGCTGCTTAATAAAGCAGTTAATTAACTACGGTAATACACAGTTCCTGAGGTAGTTCATCATACGGTTACCATCTGTATAGTTTGGACCAAGAAAGATAATGATCTTAAGCTGTATTGTGCAATACAAATCAAATTCCACAAGACAACCCACGTGCAAAGAGTAGGTAAGTCATAGATCACGTGCGTTGGGTACATCTACACAAAGAATACTCCAACTTCATGAAGTAGTGAACATACACATATCATAGATATGTACATAGAGCCGCATAATTCCACACGAAGTAGCAAAGACATACATCTGCATGCATAGAAACAGAGACATTCACTCATGTAAGAAGGGGGTTTGCAAATAAAGCTTACCTGGACAGTTGCTAGAAGCGAGCCAGTACCCTTAACATATCGATAGTAGCTTTTTGTAAAACAACAGCAGCGCTTCAAATCAGGGTGGACGATATCTATACTATTTTAGAAAATTTTCACAAGGAGCCATGTGTGTTCAACAATATGAATTTATGAAGTATTATATCAGCAATCGGAAGAAAAAACAAGGATACCCATCGCAGCTCCCCGCCATCTTTCTATCAAGTTTGACGGTACGAATTACTGGCTCGCACTGGTAAAGTCAGATCCATTTCCTTCATCGCCTTCACAAACTTCAATAGAAACTGTTGTTACATTTGTATATTAAATGAAGTATTTTAATAACGTAAAATATTGACGTTAAGCATTTAATTAAAGTTTCATTCAAAATGTTAGAGTTAAGGTAGAGTTGTTGGTTTAACTTAACTGATTAAGTAATTAATTCATGTTACTTCATTAATGAACCTAAATCGTATAGTTTGTTGTTTCATTGCATTAAGTGTCAGGGGTTTAGAAAGGCAATAAAAAGCCTTCATGCATGCAGCTTTGTTAGTATCAAGGAAAAGTAGAAGTAAAATATTAACTATCTACTTGTTCTTCATATCTATTTTTGTGGGCAAAGAAAGGTGTTTATCTGGTGGAGCTTTGGGCTCACACACTTATGCAGAGTGTGTAAGAGCCACACAACCTGAGTTGGGCTGTTGTATCCTAGGGAAGAATAGCTAGTAGGCTACTGCATTGGTTATTGGGAACTTACCCACCGGCCACCGCATAGGCTATATCTTCTTAAAGAGAGCTAGATACCCGCGTCTCAGCCTCTTCTGGTGTTGTACTTATTAATTTATTTTATTATCTGCGGTAATTACACCAACAATTTTAAGGAGACATCAGCATGGAGCAAGCACCAAAAAATATATCAATGACGGCACTGGTGACCTCAACAAGCCTTTCAGGTTCAAGGGAGCTCATTTCAAGAGATGGAAAGGAAAAGTCGTTTTCTACCTAAGCCTTCTCAAGGTGGCCTACATTCTCACCGAGAAAAATCCGAACAAAATCTCTGTCGAGGAGATGAACGAGGAAGAATATAAAGTTCATCTAGAGCAGAGAAAGTATGATACTGAAGAGGCAAGCGCAAAAAATATGCAGCCAACCAATTCTTTCGCTTCCAAATGGTGGATGGAAAATTGGTTGTGGAGCAAGCTCAAGATTTTCGGATGATAGTGGCAGAGATGGCATCAGGATTGGGGTCAATCTCGTGGTGGCAGACATCATTGACAAACTACCATCATCTTGGAAGGAAGAGTTTTTTTTCGATATATCCCTTAAACTATCAGCCATTTCTCTACTTCATACCCGAACTTTCAAAATTCTTTATATCGTCCCTGAACTACTTAATTAAAGTGCATGTGGTCCAAAATCTAACGGCAGTTAGTTTAATGGATGGAAAAGTACCCATATGCTTGTCACATGTGATTATGGTCCCAAAACAAAGGGTAAAAACGTCATCCTATCTCCATCATCCTCAAAATTTACCTCTGCAATTCACTGCATAGATGGTATCGAAATATTCAGGGGGGTTTGAAGGAGAAGCTTTCCAAATGTCACTCATGTTCTTCTCTTCAATTTGAAGATGGAATAAGCCCACTTGAATGTTGAACTTTATTGCTCTCTGTCTCTCCCATCACTTCGATGGCATTGCTGGATTCAAGCTGCTTCTCACAAGTGCGTTTTCTAATGAGGAGTAAGGCCTTCGATGACGGGAAGAAAGCATTAATTAATTGATGTAGCTAATGACGGGAAGCTGTTCGCTTTTTCACGGATGTGGTCAAATACCTTTCTTGGTGTCTCTTTAGTTTCGATACTTGGGTTTCTCCATGGATCATCCGTAGATGATCGGTTAGCCCTAGTTCTTCTCTCTCTTCCGCTCTGTCTCTTTTTCTGTTTCGTCTCTCTCTGATTCTGAAATGGCGTGATGGGTCGAATGAAGGGGGATGGTGGAGATAGAGAATGACGTTTTTACCCTTTGTTTTGGGACCATAATCATATGTGACACACACACGGATCCTTTTCCATCCATTAAACTAACGGATGTTAGATTTTGGACCACATGCACTTCAATTAAGTAGTTCAGGGACGATATAAAAGATTTTGAAAGTTCAGGTATGAAGTAGAGAAATGAGTTATAGTTGAAGGGATATATTGAAAAAAAACTCTGGAAGGAATTCTAAAGACGATGCGCCACAAGCATAAGGAGATTTTTCTGGAGACATTGATCACACGCATCCACGTGGAGGAGGAGGCTAAAGGCCAAGATGCATTATTGACACAATAAGGTATTGGGCGGAACTCCACAAAGGTAAATTATATTTACATGCTTTCTTCATCTAATTTCTGGCATGTTCGCTTTACTCATATCAATAGTAAATATGTGGGAATCATGAGTAGTCTGAGATTAATTCCTAAACTGACAAAAAAATTTGAAAAATGTGAAAGTTTCAATCAAGCAAAGATTACTAAACGACCTCATAAAAGTGTTGAAAGAACAACCGAATTGTTACAATTAATTCACACATATTTGTGTGAATTTAAAGGAATTTTAACCCGTGGTGGAAATAGATATTTTATCACTTTTATTGATGATTTTTGCAAAGTATACTTATGTATATTTGTTGAAACATAAAAGTGATGCTTTTGAGAAATTTAAAGAATTCCTTCTAGAGGTTGAAAATCAATTCAGTAAAAAGATAAAGAGAATCAGAAGTGATAGAGGTCGAGAGTATGTATGCTTTGACTCGTTTGCTCAGTCACGAGGAATTATCCATGAGATTACACCACCATATTCACCTCAATCAAATGGTGTTGCTGAAAGGAAAAATAGAACATTGATTGATCTTACTAATGCCATGCTTATTGATTCAAGTGCCCCCTCAAATCTTTGGGGTGAGGCAATTTTGATTGCTTGTTATGTGTTGAATAGAGTACCACATAAGAAAACTAAACTGATACCTTTTGAGGTATGTGCTTGCGCCCTTGGATTGTACTCCAATATTATTCCCCAAGCGTAGGGTTTAGGCCGGCAGCAGCATGATAACCGGAAGTCCGGGTCGAGTCCACAGAGACCGAATGCGCGACGCGTGATGATTGAGTCGCGAATGATGGTTTAGCCTTAAAGCGGCAAACTTGGCTTTTGAAGTTTGTTTGGTGGAATTCTCTTAACTTCGAGAATGACGCAGAATTTGAAAAGACTAATTAAAAGATGGCAAGGTTTAGGGGTTTACAACACCCATGACTTAGGCCAATTCATTCTCCTCTAAAATAACCGGCTCGGGGACATCGTTAAACAACCACGAACAGAAGATTTGGTATTTAAACTCGTTTGACTAGAAATGGTGTTTCTCAAAGAGTAGGATTCTTGTGCCATTTATACAAACATTTTGATTGACATTGCCCTAAGCATCACACGTGCCAAGTGGTCAAGCCCTTGGCTACGTGTGATCGAAGAGATTAACAAATCCCAATTTTGATACATAAAATCAATCCGTACTCTTTGATTAACGAGCAATGTTTGCATTATAGCGAGGAGAGCGAATGAACCTAAGTCACGGGGTGCTAATCACCCCATGACCGATGTCACGCCCTCAAATTTAATAATCCCAATATACATAAAATCCACGTGGGACAAGTCCAAAGTCTTATATTTACCCCTTTGAATAGTCAAGTCAAAATATTACATTCTCACTAAAAATAGTCAATAAGTTCTAACAACGAAAGGCCAAATCCCAAAAGCATAAATACCGGGTTTAAGAGTTATTACATTCCCAAATAGTCAAAAAGGATACACTATGGAAGTTACAAAATCATCTTTCCAAAAATATACTACAAAGATGAGAAAATAACTTCATGCATGATAAAACTCCATGTAAGTATCACTCGACAAGCAATCCAACTTCATGCTCCATGCCGTGTACCTGAAAATTGATAGGTTGAGCTCACTAGCCCAGTAGGAAGACTATTCTACTAACGCTAGGTGTATAAACATGATACATGCATAATGAATGAGTATAATGGTGATGGACACGACCAATGTGCAAGGTTAAAATGAACGGAAGGCTATAATTCGACCACGAAGTAACCAAAGTGTATCCAAGTGTCCTAAACGTGTCCAGGTGTCCCAAAACAATTTCAAGTATCCAACCAAAGTCCAAGTAGTTACCAAAATCCTCATTTTTGCATATCGAAAGCCAATTTTCACCAACTACGCCAAATTAATCCAAATACATCATAACCGACATTTCATAAGAAAACATTCCTCAATTTTAATAGGGAAGTATCCCTCTGCCGGATTTCATGGGCTCCGTGCACCCCTGCCGGATTTCGTGGGCTCCGTGCACCCATGGCTAGGGACACCAAACGGGTGATCCCTAGAGTTCATTTTATCCAATAATATCAATTCAAAACCATTTGTCTTTCAAAAGTTCCCAAAAGTCCCATTTATTCCAAAACTTCACCAATTTCGCCAAAATGTGTCAACCGACGCGTGTCCGATACATAAATCCATGGAATTTGTTATTTCACGTGCCCAAGGGTTAATGTTATGAATTCAAAGTGAATTGGGTGTTCAAAATGGTGGTACGGGTAAAAAACACGAAGAAATGGACGATCGGAGGCCAAACGGGCATCAAAGGGTGGCCGAAGACCACCCCAAAATAGGGGACAGCCACTGGAAAACAGGGGCAGCAGCTCCACTGTCCAGAAAATGACAGATTTTCACCATAAAAGGTGTGGAATTTCAACCCAAATGCAATTGTAAGGTTTTAGGCTAAAAATTAGATATGTAGAGCAACAAATGGACATCATGGGAGGGTAATCCAACCAACAATTACATCAAACACTTAATCAATCCATAGATCATAAAATCAAAGTCAAGCAAACCCACTATGAGAGCAAAACATGAATTCAATGGATTTGAGGAGCAAGAACCAATTATATGCTATACATCACATTAACACAACTAGAGGGAGTAGAATTTATCTTCCTACCTCAAGATTCAAGATTGAAATGAGTGGGAAATGGAAAACCCTAGCCTCCAATGAGCTCCAACCCGAATTTGAGCTTTTGGTGCAAAACAAGTTCAATACAACCTTCAATACGCGTAGAGGAGGTGATTTTAGGTGGGGTTCTTGAAGGGGACTTGAAGTTTTAGTGAACTTTGGAGGTTTTTGGCAAGAGAAATGGAGGAGAAGAGAGAGAGAGAGAGAGAGAGAGAGAGAGAGAGAGAGAGAGCTATCGGCAGAGAGAGAGAGAGGGTTGTTTTTCTTCTTCTTTTTAAAAAAAAAATGCAAGACTAAAATGTCTTATATACTCACACCCCTAAACTTTCTAATGCACTTTAAACACACCCAATGCATTCTACCATTACCACATTGACCCATCTAAGTCAAAATTCAATTCCTCACATTTACCCAACATTATTCCGGAAAAATTATGTAAAATTGCGGGTCCTTACAACCGAGCCTATAACGACTACTCGATCATTACTAAGTAAAACATGACTACTTTTATAAAGGAAATAAAGAACATGACAATGACTTTAAAAACTGATTTTTATAGAACATCCTAAGTTAGCCCACAACTTTTAACCTTGAGAAAATAGCAACCAACAACTAAAAACAAGCATTCACTAAGGAGAAAGGTAGAAAATCACCAACATTAAATACTAAATGGAAATGCAAATAATCTAGATTACTAGGAAGATCTAAGCAAGAGCTACAACATTAATAAACGACAAATTAACGGGAGGAGAGTGCTTACATGAGAGTTCTAGAGAGAGAGAGCTTAAACTTTCTCCAATGGAGGAGAGAGGGAGGAGCAAATAACTAGCAAAGAAAATAAAAGAAGAAGAAGTGTTTGAGAAGGAGAGAGGAGGGAGGTGATATATTCTTCCACTTCTCTCTCCAATAAGTTACAAAAAAAGTCCTCACCAAGGAGAGAAAACATTCCATTAATAGAATGTATATAAAGTGCATTAAATTGGCAGCTCGGGCTAGTTTGGATCGATCCATCCTGACCTTGGATCGATCCAAATGCTGCTGGCACAGAATAATCTAAGTCTGGATCGATCCACTCCTACTTTGGATCGATCCAAAGAGGGTTGCTGGGGAATTTTTGTGATGTGGATCGATCCAGATTGACCATGGATCGATCCAAACTGCTCTGGTGAAATTTTGATGAAGCTGGATCGATCCACCATAGCCTTGGATCGACCCAAAATGAACTGGAGGATTTTTGATGAGCATGGATCGATCCATCTCCCCTCTGGATCGATCCAGAGTAGTCGAATTGCAGCATTGAGCATAGTGGATTGATCCACTATGCCCTTGGATCAATCCAACCTTTTTTCCTTCTTGACTTTCACTTCTTTTATCGCTCTACTTGAATCGCAAGCCTCCGGATTTCTTCCAAGACACTCAAATGCGTCGTGTGACCCCCGGGAGAGATGCTCCTTGGTCTCGTGAGTGTTTGTTCACTCCCGGACCCCACCGGGAGTTTTGATGAGCGTGAGACACGGCTTGTGACTTTTCACATTCCTGGGCCTCGGCCGAATCGTCGTTTCATGGCTTGTGAGGCCCGGTGTTGGCGTGCCCCATGGCACGTGGCCCTTGGTTACTTGGGACGGTTCCCAATGCACTCAAAATGCGCTTATTCCGCGCATTCAACCTGTAACTTAACAAAAACACAACTACGCGCAAATCAAACATTTAAGGCGCGAAATCGCGTGCGTGTGTGAGATAAATGAGCAAGATAAGCCCCGGTTATCCACAATATTGGGGGCTTATCAGTATGGAAGGGGCATATGCCAAATTTGGGACATTTGAGAGTTTGGGGTTGTCTAGCTTTTGTAAGGATTACAGACCCCAAAATACCAAAGTTGGGTGTAAGAGCTACCACCTGTGCTTTTCTAGGATATGCGATAAATAATACAGCCTATAAATTTTTAGATATTAAAAATAATATCATTTTTGAATCAGGTGATGCTATTTTTCATGAAGAAAAATCTGCTTTTAAATCAAAAAATAGTGGGGGAGAAGAATTTTCTGAAAAGATTTTGTCTAAACCAAGTTTTCTACTCCTCTTGTTCAAAGTCAAGTAACTACTGAAGTTGAACTTAGAAGGAGTAAAAGAGCTAGAGTTGAAAAAGATTTTGGCCCTGACTATTATATTTTTAATGTAAATGATACTGCAATTTCTTTACAAGAAGCTTTATCGTCACCCGATGCTATATTTTGGAAAGAGGCTATAAATGATGAGATCGATTCACTAATTTCAAATAAAACATGGAAATTAGTAGATTTACCGCCAGGTTGTAAACCAATTGGGTGTAACCAAAAATGCTTGACCAAATCCTAGACTTAAATTAATGGGTTGCCCCAAGCGTAGGGCTGAGACCGGTGTAGCACAATACCCGGTAAGACCGGAATCGAATCCACAGGGACGGTGGAGAATGCTTAACTAAAAACTTGGGTTGAGAGATTTAACACGGCTCTTAGGTAGCCACCCCTTGTAAAGTGATGGGAAGAATTAACTAAACTAGAGTAAATCCGATTTTGCTTAAATTATTTAAAAGAAAGTACGGTCGTAGGGTTCATAACACCAGTGACCAGGTCCGGACGTTTCTTGCTCCATTCGGTGGTCCAAAGAAAACATTTGATTTTAGAGAGAAAAAGGTACCCGAAAGATGCGAATCCTCGCGGTCGCCATTACCCATATACAGCGAAGAACGAGTTTTGGTCCCCCGTTCCCCGCGTTACATGGGCTCCGACAAAGCCCGGATTCGTCCAACGGAAGTTCTTTAATAACCTAAAATTGCTTGTTCGTTTATTAATTTTGAGAACAGGAGCAAGAACATATCCAGCCCTGGCCACAACGTGTTAATCACCCCGCGACCATACCTATGCGACTACTCACTCATATTAACTTGAACAAATAACAAGATTATGAAATAACTCATGCTTTTATAATTGAATATGGATTAAAACAAAAGATTCGAAAGCAAAACACGGACAAACTCCCGTGAACTGAGATTAACGTAAACAAACTGAAAGTTACCGGAACAATACTTGAATCCTCGAACAAAACTTCAAAAACTCCAATGTAAAGATCTCCGGAAAGTAGAATCTCCAAAAGAGAATAAACGGCTGCTAATTGGAAAAGAAAACAAAAGTTTCGAACCCTAATTTGTCCCAAAAACGAAGTATTTATCCTTTCCCAAAGTCAAACACGTGGCAAGACAAACGGTTGATTTTAAGCCACTCGGTATCGATACAGGTAAATGCCTGTATCGATACCCATAGCTTCTGTTCACCCACTGACGCCTAGGTATCGATACAGCCAAATGCTTGTATCGATACCCATACCTTCAAAATGCTTTTCAGCTTGCTCGCTCATCCTTACTTGGGTCCCACCGGTTCCCAACATGCCCGATGTCCCTATGTCCACTTTACGTGCTCTTCCGGCCTATTTCCTACAAATCAATCATAACAATACCAAGCAAAAGATAACACCGCATCAAGTGGAAAATGGAATAAATCGCGCCTCTAATGCGCTAATTCGCCCTACTTAGGCGCTTATATCTGTGACATTGCGCGCCTATCAATGGGTCCTTCAAAAAAAACTTAAACCGGATGGGTCTATTGATAAATATAAAGCAAGACTAGTTGCAAAAGGTTTTAAGCAACAAGCTGATCTTGACTTTTTTGACACATTCTCTCCGGTTACACTTGTTATATCCATTAGATTGTTAATTGCTGTGGCTGCATTTTATGATTTAAAAATTCATCAAATGGATGTAAAAACAACTTTTTTGAATGGAGACCTAAATGAGGAAATTTACATGGACCAACCCGAGGGCTTTGTGGAGCCCGGACTAGAAAGCAAGGTGTGCAAGCTTACTAAATCTCTCTATGGCTTAAAGCAAGCTTCTAAGCAATTGCATGAAAGTTTTGATTCATGCATGATTGAGAATGGGTACAAAATAAATAAAAGTGATAAGTGCATCTACTATAAATCACAGAAAAATTCACATGTGATTATTAATCTTTACGTGGATGATCTTTTGATATTTGGCTCTAGTTTGCATATTATAAATGAGACGAAAAATATGCTGAATAGCCATTTTGATATGAAAGATCTTGGTGAAGCTAATTTTATTTTGGTATAAAAATCACTAAAACAAGGGAAGGCATTTCAAGACCAGTCGCATTATATTGAGAAAATTTTGAGAAAATATGACTATCTTGATTGCAAGCATGTTGTTACTCCTTTTGATGCTAGTGTACATCTTTTTCCTGTTAAAGATGATAAGGAGGAGATAAATCAAAAGGAATATGATAGCATGATTGGTAGCTTGCAATATGTGACTGATTGTACTAGACCTGACATTGCTTACGTTGTTGGAGTACTTAGCAGGTTTACTAGCAAGCCGAGTATTGATCATTGGCATGCTATGGAAAGAGTAATGAGATATTTATCTGGTACCAGAACTCATGGTTTGTTTTATAAAAAAATATCCTGATGTACTTGAGGGGGGTACAGTGATGCAGATTGGAATACCTTGTCATCCTGATGTACTTGAGGGGGGTACAGTGATGCAGATTGGAATACCTTGTCAGGTGATTCTCTTTCTACCACAGGTTTTATTTTTACCTTGGCAAGTGGTGTTATATGCTGGAAGTCGAAAAACAAACGATTATTGTTAATTCTACTATGGAAGCTAAGCTTATAGCTTTGTCTTCAGCATGTGAGGAAGCAAATTGGTTAAGAGATTTATTGCATGAAATCCCTTGTTAGGAAAAACCAATTCCTCCTGTGTTAATCCATTGTGATAGAACTGCTGCTATTGGTAGAGTAAAAAACTGTTACTACAACGGTAAATCCAGACCCATACGAAGAAAACACAGTACAGTGAGATCCTATTTGAGTAGTGGGAGCATAAATGTGGATTATGTTAAATATTGTGAAAATCTTGCAGATCCATTAACCAAGGCCTTGGCAAGAGAAAGGGTTTGGAATACATCGAGGGGGATGGGACTGAAGCCCATACATTCAAGAATCACGTATGAGGATACCAAACCCGGGGACCAGCGATCATGTAACTGGGTTCAATGGGACAAACGAATCATATGGTGATTGTTAAAGGATGCACTATTTTATTTTATGTCCATCCCTATGATGTAAGTGCATTCATCCTGTAATGATGGAGGGTTGAGTTTTTAAACTCTTAATAAAAATATGTAGCTCGTATGAGTGGGATGTCAGAATTACAGGAGCATCATTGACAGATTTCACCTATGTGAGCGTGGAAGTGGGGCCGCTTCCTATGAGATTCGGGCTTAATCTCAAAAAACGCTTATGAAAACTGGGATAAGCACAAGGCCGTAACGTGCTGGCTATTAAAGCTTATGTCAACACCTGAGTTGTTATGTGTGGGCAGCAACTCTTTATTTCCCCTAAGCAGTCATAGTTCGATGTTGAGCACACTACTGACTCTGGAGTAGAGGTTATTGTCTCACTAAGTGAAGGTTCAAAGCAGAGCACACCTTTCATTATGCATAACGACTCCTCAATGCCCGGTAAAATATTTTTGGCGCCTATATTTTACTTAGTTTAATATCCAAATGAGTGGGGGATTGTTGTTACATTTGTATATTAAATGAAGTATTTTAATAACGTAAAATATTGACGTTAACCATTTAATTAAAGTTTCATTCAAAATGTTAGAGTTAAGGTAGAGTTGTTGGTTTAACTTAACTGATTAATTAATTCATGTTACTTCATTAATGAACCTAAATCGTATAGTTTGTTGTTTCATTGTATTAAGTGCCAGGGGTTTAGAAAGACTATAAAAAGCCTTCATGCATGCAGCTTTGTTAGTATCAAGGAAAAGTAGAAGTAAAATATTAACTATCTACTTGTTCTTCATATCTATTTTTGTGGGTAAAGAAAGGTGTTTATCTGGTGGAGCTTTGGGCTCACACACTTATGCAGAGTGTGTAAGAGCCACACAACCTGAGTTGGGCTGTTGTATTCTGGGGGAGAATAGCTAGTAGTCTGCTGCATCGGTTATTGTGAACTTACCTGTCGCAGAGGCTATATTTCCTTAAAGAGAGCGAGATAACCGCCCCTCAGCCTCTTCTGGTGTTGTGCTTATTAATTTATTTTATTATCTGCGGTAAATACACCAACAGAAACCATGGTTGTGAGCTTCAAGGCAGAACTCATTTCCACTTGAATGGTAGGATTCTTAAACTCTAGAAAATTTTCTACGGGCTCGCAAGTTGGAAGCCACTGATCGTAGCTCGCTTGGGGCCCAAAGCAGCTGGTTGTTGAAGAGTGGACTTCGAAACGAAGAAGGTTTTCTCTTGGCCTGCAATGTAAATGCTTCATGTTTGGTGTTAATCTACCATGCCAGGGTACAACATCCTTCCGACGTCCAAATAATACATGTTTGTGAGAAAACAGAAAATAAATCAAAATCTCTGGCTTCTATTGGTGAAATAGCCATCAATCAGCCCGACATCCAATCAAAGAACTTCCAGGTCTGGTGAATAGTTTTTGCCAACAGTAGCTTTTATATATTTTGGTTTTCTTATTGGCTTTTGCATGCTCTGATTTATGCATGTATTCTATAGTATAGACTCAAGTAATTGAGAAAGAGATCGATTACGCTTCTCCAACGACGGGTTTAAACTATTCGCCTCAATCTAAACAGTTAATACAGCCTTTGAAACCAAATACTATTGGTTAGAGAGACAAACCTTAGTAGAGGGTGGGAGGAGGCAGTTGAACTCTGTGCCACTGCTGTTTGTACTCTAAGCTGCATTTTCTTCTTTGTCAATATCGCATGATCCCGATTGGAAATTGACAGAGAGCTGTATTAATGATAACCCAGTCTGCACTCAAAGCGGCTACCGCGACTTCAAAAGCTGTTTCATCAGCTTTTTTTTATCAGGGAAGAAAATTTATTAACTCGACAAAGGGTACATCGAGGAGCCAAACTTTTGACAAAGAAGAAACAAAAGAGGCAAGAAAAACAAGCAGCCAACGAAATGTTGGAAAAAAATAAAAAGAACAGGAACAAACTCCTGAAAGAAAACAAGAAATGACCGAAACATGAAGGCATCCATCTTCATGCCACAATAGATGGACATTGATCAGGATTACACCAAAAGGGTATACTTCCAGACTCCAGCCCCCAAACAATCCCAAACCCCGCAGTCAAATTTTGATTTTTCTAATACCATCCAAGCATCTTTTAAAATCATCAACACTGTAATTTTTTACGCCGAACTTCCGTTTAAGCCAAATGGCCATTCTAGTCTTTGAAAGCTCAATAACTTCCTCAACCTCCCAACCTTTGCTATTAAAGACAATATCGTTCCTGCATGTCCAAATTGTCCAAATAATCGCATAGAAGCAGGCCATTCAACACAAATTCTCCAGGTTCTTATAACTAAAGCCATTCCAGAAATTTAGTTGCTGAATTAAAGATGATGGGCATACCCAAAGAACCTTCCACCAACACAAAATTGCAGACCAAATGCTCCAAGAGAAATGATAGTGAAGTAAGAGATGTAATGGGGTTTCAACTTCAGTGATACAAAAGGGGCATAAAGATATGTCCTCGCGTCTTGGCCAGAATAGAGGCACAGGTGTGACATCCCGACTTTTTCCGTTTAAAATATATATATATATATATATATATATATATATATATATATATATATATATATATATATATATGGGGCCGGTTCCCCTTACACTTAAAAAAACACATAAACAAACACAAGATTTTGTTCTGGACCCTAATGTGATGTTCTGAGCCGTTGATCTTGTTTAAATGAGTAAAATAAGAGGTTCTGCAAAAATTCAGTCCATTCGGATATCGGTAAGTGCTTGATCCAAACAGTTTTGCAAAAACTATGACAGGAACTAGTGTTTATAAAACTGTTTGGATTAGGCATTCACCAATGTCCCATTGAGCTGAAATTTTGCAGGACCTTTTCTTTTACTCATTTAAACAGGATCAACGGTTCAGAACATCAAAATGGGCCCCGGAAGAGTGATGTGTTTTTTTTATGTGTTTTTACAAGTGTGAGGGGAACCGCCCCTTTATATATATATATATATAAATAATTGTGTACTACATTTATTTTGGGAACTCTTTTAAAATTGAATAACTTATATTTTGTTTTTATAAATATAAGTGGGCTATATTAAATATGTTTATTTGAGCATAGATATGATGGGCCGCTTATTTTCATTAGGGGTTAGACTTTAATCTCTAAATTCTAAGTTGGGCTTTAATTAGGAATTTCCTAGCAATATAGATATTTTGATAAAAATAGAGGACTGATGTCACGCCCTCAACTTTAATAACCAAAATATAAAGAGTATCCACGTAGGATGGATCACAGTCAAACATATCTCCATAGAATAGTCAAAGTCAAAGTACAGTTTCCAAATTTATGAGTCTACGTGTCTCTCATCAAGGTATCTGGACCCCAGTACTTTAGTTCCAACAATAAATAAAGTTATTACATATATTGGGTTGTCAAAAGATTAAAGAAATAGAAGTTACAAAATCATCTCCCAAAAATATAGTAAACTATGGAGAGGATGAAATAACTCCATGCAAAGTAAGCTTCATGCTATGCATCCACACGTCAAGCATCCCAATCATGTGCCTTGCCGAGTACCTGGGGAAGATAGGGTGAGCTCACTAGCTCGTAGGAAACTTTTCTACCAACACTAAGGGTATAGAGAATGAAAGATGCACATGATGATGTGGTACATAAGAATGAGTAAGCTAAAGTGGACCAAGGTAGATCAATTTGATGATGAAGTGTCTAGGAGATGCCCCAAAGACCTAACCAAACCCAAGTGTCCATATGTTTCCTCGTGAACGTTACATTTCGTGTCGTGGGTTTATTCCCCTCAAAACACAATCATTTACACAAGCATTTCATTGCACAATACTTCACAAATACCCAAAACATCTAAAATAATCCAAGTATCCTTCACATTTATCATACACATCCTTTTTCTTTTAATCATTCGTTTATTCTCCGGGCATGCCATATAGGCCCCGTGTCACTCCGGGCATACCATAAAGGCCCCGTGTCACTCCGGGCATACCCTTTCGGGCCCCGTGTCACTCCGGGCGTACCCTTTCGGGCCCCGTGTCACATATTTCACATTTACATAACCATTTATCAACACATAAGTTCAACTTAGTGCCCAAAGCCAATTCACGTATCACAATACCCTTTCACAAGTGTCCAAAACATTCACACAATCATCTTTGTTCAAAAACTCAAAATGTGTCGGTGATGGTCAAATTAACACGTATCCAATGTACGTGAGAAACCAAGACAACCAAAACAAAACATAAAATGCACCATGATAGGTTACCGAAGCTTAGACGTCAATTCAAGAAGCTTTGAAATGGCCAATGAGGGCCCGGAGCGATGGAACATGAAAATGGAGCTATAAATCTCAAGAAAATGCAACACGCTGATAGTAAAAAGCACATTTCTCTCAAAATAAAAAGGCTATGAATATGAGACCAATTGGGTTTGAAAGTAGACTCATAGAGCTTTCCAACGGTTCAAGAATCACCTCAATCGGAGTTCGGACGAAGCCGGGGGCGTGCCCGCGAAGTTGGTTCAATAATCTGCCTGAACAAGAGGAGTCTGGATCGATCCGAACACCTTTGGATCGATCCAAAATGGTCCAGGAGCCAACAGAAGGTTTTGGATCGATCCGAACAACTTTGGATCGATCCGAACAACTTTGGATCGATCCAAAATGGTCCAAAAGCAAACAAAAGGTTTTGGATCGATCCGAACAACTTTGGATCGATCCAAGATGGTTCAAAACACCAACAGACTGTTTCGGATCGATCCAACATATGTTTGGATCGATCCAAACGGGTTTCGAGTGAAATTTTGATAGCTTGTTCCAAATGAATGGGGCTTCAATCCAAGGCAAAAATGAGGTTCCAAAACACAACTAATCAAGAGAGAGAGACATATCAACAATCAATTTATGGATTGATCAACTAAACATACAAAACCCAAACTCAATCAACTCCAAACTCAACTTCCATGGTGACAAACAAGTGAAATGAAAATTTAGGAGCAATAACAAGAGTAATGCATTAATTCATTCAACATACACTTAGAGAAGGTAGAATGTTGTTCCCTACCTCAAGTGAAGACAAGCTCTAGATCAAAGTTGATTCCAAACCCAAGCTTCCCAACTCTAAAAATCACCAAATTGAGCTTTCCCAATGACAAAGCTAGGAGACACCAAGCTCCAAAGGTGTGTAGATGAAGAATTTGTGCAAGAGTTGGGTGGTTTTTGTGAGATTTTGGAGGAAGTTTGAGGGAGAAGATGAAGAGCTATGGAGGGTTAGAGAGAGAGAGAATGGCTGCCTATTTTGGGAGGAAGAGGATGAGTTTTTGCTTGAAAAAAAATCAGCCACACATATCTATATGCACTCCCACAAATCACACTTACACCCCTCATGTTCATAATGCATCTCACAAAGACCCAAATGCAATACTAACTTCACATTGACCCTGTATTACTCTATTTTCATTTCCTCACACTTCCCCAACATTATTTTAGAAAAAATTATATGAAATTACAAGTCCTTACAACTGAGATGTTATTTATTTGTACATTGAGAGCACTAGGGTTTATATGTTAAATATTGTACAAAAATATCTTAGGCTGCTCCTTTTAGAAGAGCCATGAGAAAGGGTTAGTCGTGGAGCTTTGCGGCAGTTTCCGATTTGATTTCATTGGGTTAGTCTATCCTCTACTCTAAATCATTATTTTCCAGTATTGATCATTTATGTATAGCTTCTATATGAGATTATTTAAACTGAGTTTGGTCAGGAATGTGCCGACTGCCGAGAGAGAAATGAGAGAGAGAGTCAGTGCTTGCATCTTGGATGAGGGTCGGTGTTTGCACCATGGATTTCATGAGTGATGTATTTAGCTTATGCATGTGTTAAAATGTTCTAAAATATTAGTATATGAGAGATCTACATGTGTGCATGTGGTTCAATACATAAAATATAGTAATTTTTCCTTAGCATATTATTTACGGTGGTGGTTCAGTAGTGCATGTGAGGGATATTGGTGGTGTATCATTATGGGTAATCAAGTTCCTAAGGTGTTAACCACAAGGCGGTGATAGAGTTTATGTAACCAATCGCATTTTGATAGAGTTATATTTCCGATTGATTGATTGCTCTTATTTCGCTTACTGTCTAATCATTGAATTCATTATATTATTGAGATTCTGCAACGGCACATGTAATATCTCTGCTGGTCACTCCCGTTTGTCGTTGTTCTTATGTGATTGGGACCATGTATTATATTTGTGAAAGTCCAAGGAAAAGACCTGGGCGCCATCCTGTGGTGACTTTGGCCACTAGGGAAAAGACTTGTGAAATACCCTGTGACTCTAGTGCTCAACGGATAGGGAAAAGACTTGTGAAATACCATGTGACCCTATTCCGGATCGGCTTAGGGAAAAGACTCAGACGCCATCTTGAGGTGACTCTAAGTACGGTGTTGGATCCAACGGGCAAAGCCCTGAGAAAA
The DNA here is from genome assembly GCA_016920895.1 of Vaccinium myrtillus. NCBI lineage: Eukaryota > Viridiplantae > Streptophyta > Magnoliopsida > Ericales > Ericaceae > Vaccinium > Vaccinium myrtillus. Next base: position 20,921,456 of record CM029273.1, on the reverse strand, counting down.
TATTTGGCTTTTGGCAATTGTTATTGTTATTATGGTTCCCACGTAATTTGGTTAAGACTCCTATTTATTGATGTTCGTCGTTCTGGTATTCTTGGACAAGTTGATTGGTATAAATGCTTATTTTTGTGATTCGCTTGTTGTTTTTGTTATTCGTTAATCGGAGATTCATCTCCTTGATATCACTTGCGAGCCCCCAACCTTTGTTATTTGAAACCATTTCCTTGCCGCCTCAATTATCTTTTGTTTAAATGTATGCCACTATGTACTTTTTACCCTTTGCATGCTTAACTACTCATTGAGCTGTGAGCTGCCAGATTTATTCCACATTCTTTTCAGGTTAGTTCAGGGAGCATCATAGTGGACTCTGAGACAGTGTCGGGAACCACTGTTTGGACCTCTAGGGCATTTGCATTTTTATTTTCTTTGTCATGTCAATCAGCTTCCGCACTTTTATTTATTTAGCTTTTTGTTAATAAATTTGAAGTTTGAATATTTGGGATGTTTTTACCCAGTTTGCTATAAAAAAAATGTTGGTTTTTATTAACATTTTAATTTTATTATTCAGGATTCAGTCTAATTATTTTGGGTTGTACAAATTATTTTTGTTTAGGCTTCGTGTTCCAGGAATTTTCTCCTGGTTCACGGCCGGTCATGTTTCCCAATTTGGGGCGTGACAACAGGTCAACTGGTGTTAAACCATCCTGAAACAAAAAATTTAATATAGAGACAAAAAAGGAGTAAGATACTGTATGACAACATTAGCAAATTGTCATGTGTATCAAGTAAATAGAAGTACACAAAGTCTCGGGTTTTGGAAAACTTAATTATTTTGCGTTCGACAAGACAAGGGGTGACAAAGAAGTAAACGACTCACCAGGTCTTTTCTTCAAGCTTAGATGTTGGACTCAAAATAAGCTTTTAATACATTAAACAAGACCATGTGAACTAAATTTCTTCTCCCACCTGAACGAAAGAGATCAATAGGTTGACGCGAACAAAACAAATCACTAATGAAACTCAAAATGTGCTTTAAGGGCAGCCACCTACCGAGTGAATGACAAATTGATAAGTGAATTTCATAGAAGATTCCTGCAAGCATCTAATCTGGGAAAATTGTCACGCCCTCATTTTTTTTAAAAACATAAATAAAGGAATTTCACCAATAAATAAGTCAAATGATAAGATTTCCATAAAATAAAGTACATCATTAGCTCATTGGCTATCAAATGTTCGGGCACCCTTGCCCCAAAGGTGAAATCGGATATTTAATTCAAATATTCGGGCACCCTTGCCCCAAAGGTGAAGTAAAAAAAATAACGTTTGGGCACCCTTGCCCCAAAGGTGAAATCAAAGTCATATCCCCTAAATTATTACAAGTTCAATGTCAAAAAGATAGTGAAAAGATTAGAGTTACATTATCATCTTCCCAAAAGAAAGTGCATAGTAGATGAATAAAATAACTCCAAGTCATGTATGCTCATCAATCCAAGTCATGCACTTCAAACCATGCACGATCACAGCTGAGTACCTGAAAACTGATAGGGTGAGCACACGTGCTCGTAGGAGAACTATTCTACTAAAGCTAGGTGTATGAGTATGATGCATGCACATAGAGGCAAGATACGTCCAATGGATGTTCATGTGCGAGTCCAAGTATCCAAATTATAGAGAAAGGATTTTGAATGTAACGAAGTACCCAAATGATTTCCAAGTACCCGCCAACATCCCATATGTTCAAAGTCTTTTCTAAGTACCCAAACATAACCCAAGTATCCTTTTTTATTTCACCTAACCACCCAAGTTCATCACACAAGTCTAAAATCAAGTTTACATATTGAGTTTCGACAAAACACAAAGGATAGTTCGAAAATCTCATTTCCCTTTTCTTTCATTGAAGAAAATCATCATTCCATTAGTACTAGGGATTTAATCCCTCTGCCGGATTCCATAGGCTCCGCGTGCCTCTGCGGATTCTGTAGGCTCCGCGTGCCCCTGCCGGGTTCTAGGGGCCCCGCGTCCCCTGCCGGATTCCATAGGCTCCGCGTGCCTTTATAAAAAAAAATTCACCAAGCGATGACATTGGTTTGAAATATCTCATTTCCCAAACATTCCATTCAATTCCAATAACAAGTCCAAATTTTTCCAAGTTCGTTTCATTATTTCACATCTTTCGATAAAAAGGGTTACGCACACACCCACACACGCTTTCTAAAAACCATCAAATTTTTATGTGACGTAAGATGACATATTTGTTTATAAAACCATAGTCCTCGAGTCAAAACACGGGCGAAAATGATGCCAAAGGGCGATTATATAAAGGATTGAGCAATCGGGGACCAATTTATCTCAGGTCCATCTTTGCCTACCAAGGTGGGGATGTCCCTGGGATTTTCAGTTGCCTTCCATCTCATGTTGTGTGTTTCACCTCCCTCTCTCAGATGGAGTTGAAACACATAAACAAAGGTTTATTTGTCGCATTTCCAACTATAGCCGTAAGGCCTTCCTTCATCTTCCCCAGTCCCATTGTAGCCACTTGGCCTCCCACTCCAAGCACTTTTATTTCCTTTCTCTTTTTCTTTCTTTTTTCTTTGTCCTCCCTGGGGTATGCCCCTTGTAGGCTGTATATTCGCTTAGCCCCTTTTATTTTAACGCTGGTTTATCTATAAAAAAAAAGGACAGGAAAAGCTGTCACGCCCTCATTTTTATAAAAACAAAAATAAAGAAATTCCTTACAATTAATAAGTCAAATGATAAAATATTTCCATAAATCCTCCCAAAGAGGTTTCCATTCAAAATGTACATCATTAATCCATTGGCAAATCAAGCATTTTGGACACCCTTGCCCCAAAGGTGAAATCAAATATTATCCCATAACTTATTACACAAGTCCAAATTGTTAGAAGATTGAATAACCAAAAGTTACATTGTCATTTATCAAAATACAGAACTTGAGATGAAAAAAAAATATCTTCATGCATGCATAAGCTTCACATAATGCATCACTCCACAAGCATCCGATCTCATGCTCCATGTTGTGTACCTGGGAAAGATAGGGTGAGCTCACTAGCTCGTAGGGAAAACCATACTACAACCGCTAGGCATATAAATATGATGAGTGCACATGATGTGGTTTGTCAAGATAGAGATGCTCAAAGGAACACAACGGAAGCTAAAACAAGGAATACATGTCCAAGAAGTACCCACGTGTCCAAAGTGATATCAAGTGTCCAAAAAGATTTCAAGGTGTCCCAGAGTACCCATTAGTTCATTAAGTTTGTCAAAATCATCAACAAGTATCACACGTGTCCAAAACCGTGTCCAAGTATCCATTGTTTCCAAAATACCATATGTACCTCAAAACATTTTAATTTCCAAGTACTCAACACCACCTAAGTTTCCATCTTTGTTTCACTAAAACTACCCAAGTAACTCACGCAAGTTTAAAACCAAGTCCACGAGTCGAGTTTCTACAAAACACCATAGATAGTCCAAAATCTCATTTCCCGTTTCTTTCATTGAAGAAAACCATCATTTTCATTAAAACTAGGGATTTAATCCCTCTGCCGGGTTCCGTAGGCCCCGCGTGCCTTTGCTGGGTATTTGTAGGCCCCGCCTGCCTCTGCCGGGTTCCGTAGGCCCCGCGCGTCTTTACTGGGTATTTATAGGCCCCGCTTGCCTCTGCCGGGTTCCATAGGCCCCGCGTGCCTTTATCAAAAATTTTACCAAATGATGGCATTGGTGTAAAACACCTCATTATCACAAACATTTCATTAAAACTTTTATAACAAGTCCATTTCCCAAATTTCATTTCACCAAAGTGCCCTTTCTTTTGAAATGCCACAATTTTCGCCAAAAGGGGCGACCAATCCAATATGCCTTGTGTCTGATACGTATAACGAATTGTCCAATAAAAACACGTGTCAAAGTCGTAGTTTAACGATTTCAAAATGGTTTTTGGGGTTACCACGTTGCCATATATCAAGTATACGAAGTTCCGGACGATTGGAGGTCAAACGGACGTTAAAGGGTGGCCGAAAACCACCCAGAAAACAGGGGCAGCGACATAGAAACAGGGGCAGCAGCTGCCTTGTCCAGAAAATGGCAGATTTTCACCTCTAAGGTGTGGAATTTCAACCCAAAACACAAATGGGATAGTTTAAGCTCAAAGTAGAGATGCTAGGCAACAATTAAACATGGAGGGAGGTCAATAACACTCCCAATTTCATCAATCAACAATCAATTTCGTAGATCACAAAATTAAAGTGAGAGAAACCCACACAAAGAGGGAAAACATGAATTTTAAGGAAATTGAAGCCAAGAACAAGATATGTTCAACATATCACAAGTATATAACTAGAGGAGGTAGTAATTGTTTCCCTACCTCATGGGTTAAGCTCCAAATGGAAGATGAATGGAACCCTAGATATAGAAACCTTCAAATCCCGAAACTTGAGCTCCCGGTGCGAATCCAAAGCAACCTGAACTCCACACGGTGCGTAGAACACGAAAATGACATAGGTTCTTGAAGTGGTTGAGTGAGGAGGGGTTAACTTGAGCTTGGGAGGTGCAACAATGGAGGAGAGAGAGGAGAGAGAGAGAGCCGATCGGGTTGGGGAGGGAGGAGAAGTGAAATATTTTTAATTTTTGCAAATCTTCCCCCACACACTACTAATATAATTCCCTTATTACACTACACACCCAAATGTGACTTGTGTATATAATATGTAACCACAATACTTATTTTCATAAACCAAACTTAAGTAAAGACTATAATTTGGAGTTTTCTTTACTTTAATTTATTTATGAAAGTAAGGAAGTACCCCCCATTTGGAAACAATGACATTTACAGAATTTTAAAATTCTAATCACATCAAAATCTCATCCCCCTACTTTTAGTACAAAATCGAAAATGGACACATTTTTCTCCGAAGAAAATGGGCGAAAGATGACTTTGCCTTACTCAAAAATAACTTCTCATTATACCATTTTGATTAGAAAAATCCAAGGAACAATTACCGGGACTTTTTATCGGCCAAATCGAAACTTCTCAAAAAAGTGATTTTTCAAAAAGTAATTAAATTTTCTGGGTCTTTACAAAAGCTGCTGGAAATTGTAGGGGCAGCAGCTTATGAACAGTATCTGTGCGGTTTTTCACCTCTAAGGTGTGGAATTTCAACCCAATCACAAATGAGATAGTCTAGGTACAAAATAGAGATGCTAGACAACAATTAAACATGGAGGGAGGTCAATTTCACTCCCAATTTCACCAAACAACAAGCAATTTCATAGATCAAAGAATCAAAGTGGGAAAACCCACACAATTTGGGGAAAATATGATTTTCAATGAAATTGAGGCCAAGAACAAGATATATGCAATAAATCACAAGCATACAACTAGAGAGAGTAGAAATTGTTCCCCTACCTCAAGGTTTTGCTTGAAAATGGTGGAAAAATGAAGCCCTAGGTGGAGAAAACTCCAAATCCCGAAATTGGAGCTCTCGGTGTGAATACACGGCAACCCAAGCTCCGTAGAGTGCGTAGAATGCGAAAATGGCCTTGGTTCTTGAAGTGGTTGAGTGAGGAGGGAGTAAAAATGGAGGAGAGAGAGGGGCCGATCGGTGGAGGAGAGAGGGAGAGTGAGATATTTTGATTTTTTGCAAACTTCCCCCACACTACCTATTATAACCCCCTAGTTACACCTCACACCCAAATGTCACTTGTGTATATAAATTGTGGCCCCACCTCACTAATCTCGAACCAACACTTAGCAAAATTTCCGGGTCTTTACACACTGTGCCAGCAAAGCATGTTCCAGCACAACACTTATTTTCAGAAGCCAAACTTAAGTAAAGACTATAATTTTCTTTACTTTAATTTATTTATGATGTTATAAGGAAGTACCCCCTAATTTGGAAACAATGGCATTTCCAAAATTTTAATCACATCAAAATCTCATCCCCCCACTTTTAGTAAAAAAACCGAAAAACGGCACATTTTTCTCCGAAGAAAATGGGTGAAAGATGACTTTGCTTTACTCAAAAATAACTTCCAATTATACCGTTGTGATTAGAAAAATCCAAGGAACAATTACCGGGACTTTTTATCAGCCAAATCGAAACTTCTCCAAAAAGTGATTTTTCATACGGGTTCTTACAAAAATGCACTAAGCACCCATACCAGAGAACTCGGTGCATGAAGACAAAGGATCACTCAAAAGATGAATTAAAAGGTTTCATCTTCGGATCACTCACCTTTTTCGCAGCATTAAAAGAAAAAAAAAAGATCTAAGCAGCTACAAAAAAAGAACAAGTATTCGGATGCCCTTTCCGTGTCAAACACTGGACTCGTTAGACAACTGGCATTAGGGGAAAACTTACTGGTTCTTAAGAAGAAGTCAATTTTCTTACTTCTAACGTGTTTGTAGATAGACACACGTGAATGGGTATTTCATAGACATAACTGCTGTGATTGCTCATTTTTCTCCCTTTTTGGCTTCTACCTCCTACTGTATCCATATCACCACAATACTGCAATGAGTCTTGAAAACTAGCTTAAACATGTCATAGTTCATGCATTCAATTTCTTCTGCATAGTAAATTGCCAAAAATAGGCTTGGCTAATGAGATCTAGTAGAACAGACAACGATGTGTGGTGTGGTTAAGCACAACGACATAATGTAAAGCATCGTGGCAAGAACCAATCAGTTGAAATTTAAGACTAATACAAAGAGGATAGTTTCAGATAATTGAGCACATATTTAGACTGACATCCCATGCTATCACCTTTAAAGGAAATATGGGAAACAAATAATACCCAACATCTAATAGAATAAGATATTGCATCCCTAACCATCCATGGATGCACGAGTCTCATGAAAAAGAATGAAATTAGCTTTATGTTAGAAGAGAATATCATGTGCGACAAAGGGCCAAGGCATTTCCTCCAGGCGTAACTATTTAACAAATCATGCCGTATATAAAACCTACCTAAAATCCTTCAGATTTTGCTAGGGTTAGGGGAAGAAAAAAAACATTAGCAAAAATAAATTGGATGAAACAGGAAACATCATGAGACAAAAGAGTCTTTCTATTAATCATCTTTCTCAAATCACTAACTGGATACAAGAAATGATTATACAGTTTTGGAACTACTTCCCTTGAAGAAAAATTATGTATCTTCCAAGAGATTCCAATGAATAATATCATCACTTGCATTTTTTGAACCAGATCACAAAGGATGGCAATGTATTCTGACCCGAAACTAAATAATATCCTAGAATTAGGGGTTTTAGGATTAGGGTTTTGAATTAGTTGGTTCAATTTAGGGGTTCCAATTAGAGTTTTCGAATTAGGTTTCTCATATTGGAATCCTAGTTTTTTCAAGCAATAGGGTTTCTAAATTGGAGTTTTCTATGAGAGAGAGAGAGAGAGAGAGAGAGAGAGATATCAACCATCGTCTTTGGGCTGGTTGGGAAGAGAGATCGCTGCTGTTGGCCGTCAGTTTCAGAGGGAAGCTGTCGTTGTTGCTGGTCGTCTGTTTCAATTCGTTCTTGGTGGCGGTGTGGTGGTTGCCGGAGGTGGAGTGGGAGGCTTGGGGTGGTCGCATGTGTTGATGGTCGCCGGTGGTAAGCTCGCTCTCTCTCTCTCTCTCTCTCTCTCTCTCTCTCTCTCTCTCTCTCTCTATTTGGTCCCAAGAGAGGGAATCCGATCTTTTTGGAGGGACTGTTCTTCATTTGGGTGGGAAGACCCTCCTATTTGTTCAAATTTAGGGAATTATTCTGTGTAACAAGTTGCGCGGTAGGAATAGAATAAAGTGTTAAAAATGGACCCCCGAGGCCTGTGTGACATTTTTTCGACGATCGGAACTTTCAATATTTCAAATATGTTGGATTAGATCACAACTTCCAATAATGAAGTCTATAGCATTTCTATTAAAGGGTGATCAAACAAAAAATTAACTTACTTACATTAATTTGTGCATCCCGATAAAAGGCTTCCCTAAAACCGATACGCCCAAAAATTGGTCACAATCATTAAAACATCAAGCGAAACAATGCAGACAGTCTTGATCGTTATTATTATGTTGTATTTGTATGACTACAGTACATTAGACTAATGTGCAACACCTTAGTCAATATACAGTGAGATTGAACGTTTAGAGTTTAAAGGGAGTTATCGAGTAAATTTTTATAATGATCGATCCAACCGTTCAAATTGCACATCCTATCGATTATATAATTGTCGCAAAAATAGGTGATAGTCGAATGTCAAAAACCACTTCATCATAACACATTCGGTGCTTCCATAGGCATTAAAATCCTACAATGCACTACTCAGGAAAGTTTCAGAAAATCAAAACCGTCCATCTTGTACAAAAGAGAGATTTATTGATTCCACTAAAAATTCACGTTAATCGGTTATGGTTACGTACTTGATCGCACTCCAACAATGCATATTTTCATTTAAACAAAGAGTTTTTTTTATCGATAATTGTACTTCTAAAACCTGATGGGAGCCCAAATTTTACGAAATTAACTAAATCAATAATACCAACCAAATCAACGTCCTCGATTATTAAAATTATCCATTTAACGAGGTCCGTTACATTCAACTATTCGAAACAATATATAACATGTAATTGTTGCCCAAATGTTAATCATGGTTAAGAATTAAAAAATATAAAAAAATAAAAGGATTTTCAGTTTGGTATAACATGTTATACCCTTTAATGAACATGTTTCCAATTTGGTATAAATGGTTATACCTTTACAGTGTCCCCTTTTATGGTATAACATGTTATACCATAACGCGTCATATTTATACCACCGTTATACCACTTTTTATGGTGTCCCTCCCAAATGGTATAACGTGTTATACCATTTTGGGGCATGTTATACCATAAATGGTATAACACTGATACCCATAATTTTTGACCTGCAAAATTACTTGTACTACATGTCATTTTGGTCTAGTTAAGCCTCCGTGGCAAAATCTGAATCGTCGGATCGAAGGATACTATATGCCATTTAGGCTGGGGGACATACAAGTCATTCCAATATAACACTAGAACTGCAAGCTAGATTCTCAGGTTACCTTCCCCTTTTTTCTTGTTTTAAATAATTAATTTTATAATCATACTTGTAAAAAAAAATCATGCAATCACAAGATTCACAGCCATATGTAACTCTTTATATCCCCTTCTAAAATAATCTTCCCTCCAACCATATTTCCCTCTTATCATACCCTATTTTTCCTTTCAAAACATATCTCGCTATAAACATCTATATTACAACGGAAAGCGGTTTCTGTCACAATCATATATTTTGTCCCAGTAATCGTATTACATTTTATTGCTCTATGCCAACTCTCTCTCTCTCTCTCTCTCTCTCTCTCTCTCTCTCTCTCTCTCTCTCTCTCTCTTCTCTCTCTTCCATCGGCCCACTACACCCAAAATTCAAACCACATTCTCTCTCCCCTTTTCGAAATTCAAACCAAATTCTCTCTCACTACTTCTTCTCCTTCCCCCTCTCTAAAATATAAAAATAAAGGAAATGTCAGGAATGGGGCCCCTTGAATGGGGTGGGGCTTCTGGAATGTTGGGGTAAAAGTGTAGAACAGTCGTACACTCCCAAATAATTGCTCCCTTAGGGCATCTTCAACCCATCCTTCATAACTCCATTTTTGCCTCCATTCCTCCATTTTGGAGGAAAAACCTCTCCCCTATCCATCCTTCATTTCTCCCTCCATTTTGGAGGATTGGTTTTCACCCTCCAAATATGGAGGATCAAAAAATTATGGAGGATCACCTCCATTTCACTATTCATCCTTTCCAAATCCTCTTATGTCCTCTTTTTGTCCTCACCCTCCAATAATAAAGCCAATGTGTTTAAGAAATAGAGGAAAAAAGATTATTGGGTTGGAGCTCACATGAATAGTAAACTCCTTCAAATTCACTTTTTGGATATAAAATTATATTTTCATCCTCCAAAATAGAGGAATGGAGGTTATTGGGTTGAAGATGCCCTAACCCACCCTTCATAATTCCATTTTTGCCTCCATTCCTCCATTTTAGAGAAAAACCTTTCCCCAACCCATCCTCCATTTCTCCCTCCATTTTGAAGGATTGTTTTTCACCCTCCAAATATGGAGGATCATCTCCATTTCACTATTCATCATTTCCAAATTCCTCTTATGTCTTCTTTTTGTCCTCGCCCTCCAATGATAAAGCCAATGTGCTTGAGAAATGGAGGAATGGAGATTATCGGGTTGGAGCTCACATGAATAGTGAAATCCTTCAAATTCACTTTTTGGATATAAAACTATATTTTGATCCTCCAAAATGGAGGAATGGAGGTTATTGGGTTGAAGATCTCAAGCAATTTTTCTATGATTTTAGAGCACCAGATGTAGTGTTTCAATATCCTTATCTACTAGAGTATGAAGTATTTCCCAAAAAAAATGTGTGAATAATGGTGTTGGACATTTGGCAGTGATACTATGGAATAATTACTCCTGAAGCTCACTGGGCAAACCCTTCCTACTTGTAATACCCATTATAGCCTTCCTTGAATCCTTGTTCCTTTGGGCTACGAGCACTTGATACTTGGGAGGTAGGACACATTCCATGATTTGGGGGGCAAATTTGCTCTTTTGAATGTGCATATTGTTTTACTTTTTTTTTTTCTTTCTCTGAACATAAAGAGATCTATTCCACTGTTCCACTTTGTTTGTCAATTTATTAAAACTTAAACTTATTAAGATAAAACAATAATTACCATGAACTTTTCTTGAGTTCCCAAGAATACCCCCACTTTCTAACATTAAATGATAGTCCATATTTTCTAATGAGTAATTTTTTACAGTAAAAGTAAGAGGGCACTAAAGGAATTTTTACAAATTGATAGTATCAAATTAGACAATTATTTTGGTACATTTGAAAGAAAAAAGGAGACATATAAATTGGGGCGAAGTGAGTACTTTTTTGTGGCGAATTACTCAAAAAATCCCAGAGTTTCACTTCTATAACAAATAAACCCTATAATTTTAATTATAACATTTTAAATCACGTATTTTCTTTCTAAGCACAATCTCAGGAATACGTTTAAAGTCTAATGACTTTCTCTTGTGAGTCCATATTGTCCTAGTAAACATCCAAATTTGAAAATTGCTCTAGTTTTTATAATATAACTTGACGTTGTTTCATACCTTTTGTTTCAAACCACCAACATCACCACCTCTCTCATAGTTTCCATTTACCACACTTTTACTTAAGCGCTCTAAGTCGATTTAATGGTGAGAATTTTGATTATCACTTCAAGGAAGTAAATAGAAGTGTTAGCTTGGATTCAGCATTAAATAAAACATCCCATGGGGAATCCAATTTCGACACACTAAGCTTGATGCCTATCAAGCTATCCGATTCAATTGTCATGTGATTAAGCTTCAAGAACATAGCCATGCATCTTACATCGTGCGCTACCCGAATAGCACACATCTCACCTTGTGAAGGGAAGGAATACTCGCTGATCCAGCAAATCCGTCCACCAAAGAACCCTTCCAATTTCTAAAAACAATAGCTATTTTTGCCTTGTTATCACTTGAAGATCGAGCAGTTGAACCACAATTAAATTTAAAGTTTCCACGATCGATCCGGAGCCCTCCATTGGAAATTTCTAATCTCAGACAAGGATTCCAAAACAAGCGAATAGTGTAACGATAGGGCTCCATAGCCCTCATCATAGTAGTCATAGGAGGATCTAGGATCAAGCAGAATTGAAAATAAAATCGTTTCTAGATTTCCAAATATTCCAGGCTCGGATATAGTGGCAATTTTCTCATAAATTGGCAGGTTTTTTTCATTGATCATGCACCCATAACATTAAGGGCGACTTGTTCAAAAGTCATAGGCAAAGAATTTGTAACCCCATTAATCCACCAAACAAGTTTATAACATATCCAGTTCTAACGCTGACATTTTTTTTTTTAACCTTTACCAAAAAAAAGTTTGCACCTCTATGAAAGTGCCAAAAAAGTTTTTATCCTATGAAAGTGCCTAAAATCATAGAGTACCTTGTGAAAGTGCCTAAAACCCTAGGGGTACCCTATGAAAGTGTCTAAACCACTAAAACCCTATAATAGGAAAGTGCACCCTAAAACCTAAACCCTAGGGTACCCTATGAAAGTGCCAAAAAAGTTTGTACCCTATGAAAGTGCCTAAAATCCTAGGGTACCCTATGAAAGTGCCTAAAACCCTAGGGTACCCTATGAAAGTACCTAAACTACTAAAACACTATAATAGGTAAGTGCACCCTAAAACCTAAACCCTAGGGTACCCTTTTAAAGTACCTAAATTTAAAATAAAAAAAAATTGTGGACCTTAGACCTTGTAAAACTTTAACATGGTCTAAATGGTCCAATAAGGCCCTACTTCTGGACCCTAGAACAATTACCCCTAACATTTTTAAATGCTCGTGGAATTTGTGCTAAGAGACATACTATAAATCATGTCAAAATTTTAATTTATAACATGATCAGAGATTCTACTGCTTCATATCATAAATGTGCCTAAGTTTTTTTTAACTCCCGCGCTAAAACTTTTTTATGTGATAGACATTGTGCCACTAGCTTGACATTGTGCGAAACATTAACTGGTCATAAGAATAAGTCAACGTTTTAAAAGGTAACAAACAATTGAATAAGTCATGTTTTTCCTACCTGCACATATACTCCCTCCATATTGCTTGTCCATTTTTTAAGTACTTATCTTTTCTTTTTCTTTTTCTTTTTTAAGGCGAACTTTTAAGTATCTTAAATTATTTCTTCATTTTTAAGACCCCAAGGAAAGAATCCCATGTTTTCAACAGAAATAAAAAAAAAAAAAAAAGGTCCTTTGAAAATATGTACCCTTATCTCTTGCTGTAAAATTGGGTACCGTACCAGCGTTAGATATACTAATACAATATCCTTTGTAAATGAGTCCCCATTACTAAAAAATTATTAACTGCTCTTACAGCATCTTCAAGTGGTGTTTTTATTAACTGGTTTTCAAGTGTTCTTTTTTAAAAAAAAACTCTTATATCTAGGCTTAGCTTAGGTCACACCTCGATTAATTTCGGGGGCGCAATCCCACTCTCGTTAAGTCGTGTTCATGGGCTCTTATTTTACCATACATTGGTGGCCAATGGTGGAGCTCACACCAATGTGGTTAAAAATGGACAGTGCTCACCAATGAGTTTGTTCAGTGATTGAAAATTTGGGCCTAGTTGAAAAACGCTCAGGTTCAAGTTCCTACAACCCCTTAGTGAGGGTAACCATACTCCTAACATCACCACACGTTTAGCTTTGGTTCCGACATCAGTGTAGTGGGATCCCCTACAGATAGTGGCGTGGTGTTACGTGGGTAGTTTTTGGGTTTGAACAGTTTGAAAACCTCCATGGGGCGGGGCTGTTGTTTAGGAACGTGAGTTTCTTTTTCTTTCTTTTTTTCCCCATAAATCTGGGACACCTCTCTCTCTCTCTCTCTCTCTCTCTCTCTCTCTCTCTCTCTCTCTCTCTCTCTCTCTCTCTCTCTCTCTCTGTTGTTTAGGAACGTGAGTTTCTTTTTCTTTCTTTTTTTCCCATAAATCTGGGACACTCTCTCTCTTTTCTCTCTTTCTTTTTTTCCCATAAATCTGGGACACCTCTCTCTCTCTCTCTCTCTCTCTCTATTTTTGTAAATAAAACTAGAAAAACGAGAAATACTAAACCAGTGGAGTATATCATTCCTTCCGCATACCATATTTCCTCATTGAGTCATTCAATTGAAGTACCAGACTACAATTGGTGGCTAGGTTGAGCTCTTGGATGCCTCACACTGCATTCCGGGATCGGGCCTCATTCCCCATGTAATAGATTAGGAATGATGAATAAGCAAAAAATAAATAATTAATTAAAGTACCAGACAGAGTGAACAATAGGTACAAACTTGAAATCCCAAAATCCATGTATTTGTCTTTAGCATCATCTGTTTCAGATGGCCTCTAAAAACAAACCCTAAAACAAGTTCACGGATAGGCTTTTGTTTTATCCTTATTGTCTTTAGCATCTGAATCAGATGAACTTAACATCTTTTGTAGTTTCCAGGCATACATTTTGCAAAACCAGACCCAGGCATACACATGAAAATCCAAATATACCCGTTTGTGTACCATGTTAATAGCTGCATCCAAGGTTTTGGAGGCCTATCTTATTGCATCGTTCCACAGCTTGGGCCTCGCGATTCAGCAGCAACCTCGTATATTTTTGCAGGAAGTCCTAAACCTCCAACAGACAAACTAGCCCAATTTCCATGCTTACAATTCCCAACTTCTCAGAAACTTTGGAAGAACAAAGTCTAAGTAAGTACAATCCCACTATAACTGAAAGGAAATCGTATTACATCATACGTTACATCAATACAATCCCAAGCACCTATGCTCAGACAGAATCTAACATGCCTGTTTATGATTTCCCGTAGATAAATACCATTTTCTGAAAATTAAATTTGGAGGGCAACGGCTCTTCCAAGAACTGAAAAACAAAAAGGAATAAAATTTGGAAAGCTACAAAAAAATATTGTCACATTTGATGGCTATCAAGCACAAGAACCACAGAAACACCAACAAGAAGCGTACATATGTGTATATACATTTTATAACATCATTGACTTCTGGCATTTTACATTTAGACTCAGGGCTTCTGGGACTGCAGGGTGCAGCTTGCCAATACCCAGATCTCTCATCGATCCGAGCAGTTCATACTATAGGGCTCCTCAAATAAAAACATGCCCAAATAGAATGTCCACATAAAAAGTCAAATTAATAGGGTACCCACAACCACTTCATTGAAACACTTTTATCTAGGAAAAATGGACATTTTTTTGCAAAACTTAAGTGTTCCAATTAAGTGATTACAGGTCTCTAACCAACTTGAATTTTTTAGAGGATGTACTATTTGACGAACCCTACAATATGAACAACTCCAATCATCGAGGAGGGATCCAGGAGTGTGCAAGCCGCACTCCTGAAAGAATTACAAGGGCAATAAATGATGTCATATCCCAAATTAGAATAGATGTACCTACCTCCGCAGACCTCTTTCTTTCTCGTTCTTCATCCAACAATTTTGCATCCCTTAAGTCCCAGATCAGGTCATCGACAAGAAGCAAAATAATTAGCCATTGATCTTTTGTCACATCCAATGGTGTTGTCTAAAAATCATTACACATGAATGATGCTTTCCCGGCAAGTAACTTAAGCCCTAAATCACTTGACTGAAGTTAGTTACAACACATCTAACCTTATATACACTTGATTATTTCAAATTTTTATCCATGGATTGAGATGAACCTTTTCCATAGCAGTGATATTGACCAAGCAACGAAATATCATCTGGAGACAACATCCAAGCACCATTACTCAGGTAGTTACGAGTAACACGAACCCTGTAGTAGGAAATTCTTCAAACTCTTGAGCGAAATTCATGACATGTCCTAAAATATAGCAATGTAGGAGGTGCAGGAATTCCTGAAAACATACCTTTTTTGTTTCGTGCTGTCAATGCTCTCTGATAAACGGGAGGCTTCTGATCTTGAAATCTGGCCCAATGAAGAAAGGTATTCATAGAATGATGCATCACCTTTTGTGGCCAAGTATAACCTTGATGGAACTATGGACAGAATAACAGAGGAAACACACGAGTCCAATTCACTGCACCACAGAAACAATGAAAATGCACCGATAGTTACTGAACACATAATAGATTCTTCAATGACTTGGAGTAAAGCAAATTATTGAAGAAATACTTCTTTGTACATCACATTTATGGTTTTCATCCCCTAAGAATTCTCCACCAGTTATTGAAGAACATCCACCAATTATTAGGTTCTTTTTGTAGTTGCCATTGATCAGAATTTCCAGTTGCCTCGTTTGTTCCATGCATAGCCTGGACTTGCATCCCAACTTGAGTGTCTTACTTTCTTTTTCTGATTATCCCATATTTAAACATTATGATGAAAAATTAAGGAAATTATTTGCATCTACTTCACAAACATATGCGTAATTTCAATGCCATAGGAAAGCAATCACTATTTCTCAACATTGCTCAAAGCAATTTCCGAAGGTACTTCAATTTAGATCAACTTGCATTTATTGTAGATTCTTTTGACTTCGTGCATTTTCAACCATGACATTAATTCCTGATAATGTACAAGAAAATAATTGCATTAACCATGGATATATGTTCAGTTCCGTCTTTCTTATTCAAAAGACAAAAGAAAATTTGATTGGTTATTCAATGGCAATTGTATTTTGGATGCTGAGTGTAATGGTGTAAGCATTAAGCAGACTACTATTAACAAGTTTTGTTTTCGAAGAGATACTATTAACAAATTGAGGGCCACAATTCTATACCTTGGTATGTGACTGACACTATTCACTGATCCCATCTGGGAATTCTCAATTCCCATATCCTGACCGACCAACTTCCCCAAAGCCATCGTATTACTTGAGGATGCTAACATCTCTGAAGCCAAATCCATTTTATTCACAGACCCACTACTTGAAACTACAGCTGCAATCTCTTTTGAGTAGAAGCACATCCCATGTTGTGCAATGGTGGATGTCATCCATAGTTGATCTTCGTACCAGCTGAATGAATGTGTGTTCTCATGAGGAACCATTGATGGTTCCAATGAGTCCTGGAAAAGTACACTGACCCATAATCGAATGCACGAGGTGTGAAATCAAAAGATAAAATAAATGTTGATGTAGAGACCAAATAGGGGAACAGACTTACGCATATTAGTTGATGGCAGTCACCAAGCAACTCATCCGCTTCTGATATTAGATTACACATTCCATAAGCAAATTTGAGGACTTGGGAAGCGTTTTTCTCTTCAAGGGTGACATACTGTCTTAGATCTGTATGAGAACCGCGAATTCTTCTCCATGTTTCTTGAACAGAATCCATTAACACTGAGGAGCTGGGCTTTTCCTTGGATTTGGCACCCCTACTGAAGTCCATGCGGCTACACTCGTCCATCACTGGATACCCTCTCAGAACAGCTCCCACATGCTCATTGTTAGTGTCCCCCACCTCCTCTTCATGTGCTGATTCCATAGAACTATTAAAATTTTTACCATTTCCGGGTTAGTGTGTAACCTGGAAACATATTGGGTATGGTTATTTGTCTCAACTGCGTGCATGTTTAGAATTGAATCATTGAACATAGAAACTTCTTCCATTACATCACCATCATGACAAGAAGAGACTGTCCTATTAAACAATGATGTCCCACCATCAACCTCAGTCTCAGGAACAAAAGATGATTCAGGCACACATGATACATCAACTGATTTCTGTATTCCATCAATCTGAGTATATAGTGGACTTCCCGAACAGAGAGAAAAAATTTCCTCCAACTTCACATCAGAATTAAGAAGCTGCTCAGGTGTTGGGCCAAAGCACATTCCGGTTTCTAGAAAACAAGAGGGAGATTTTCTATCTACTTCAAGTAACGTTCCACTGTTTGTATGTTCATACGGTTTATCCCTGATTACAGGAAATTTGTCATTTTCATCGCTTCCAGAATCAGAAGAAGATACTGTTTCAAGTTTTCTTCTAGAATTTCGCCGGGTGAATGCAACTGGTGACCCTGAGGAACTTGAAAATTCGCAAGCAGTAGTAAATTGAGTCTCTAATTCATTCCCGTCCTGAAGAGGACAGTGCCTTCTTAAAATTGCTTCTTTCTTGGCCTCAATACCATCAGTCTCAGATTTTCGCCTCTTTGATCGTTTCCGCATTGCATTTATGTTTGGGTCTCCCTCCACAATTACCTCCATTAATTTTGAACTTTCTTCCATCATCAATAATGAATTAGTAATCTCCTTCTCCACAATTTCAGACAATTGAGAAGGATAACACCAGGGGATTATCTTTGGCAATATCTGATGCCCAGCATCAAGATCGAAGAGTAGTGGACCATATTTTCTCTGCTCTTCACTACCTGGGAAAATTAAAACCTGAGATTTTCTGTGTTCTTATATAGCACAATCAAAAGTATTGACCCGAAAATTTTTGGCAAGAAAATGACTTAACTTCACTAGAAGCACCCATTCACTAAGCAATCATTTCAACACAATCTATATTCAACAGCCCAAACAATATGGACTCTGTCACTTAAGGCCAATAGAACACAGACGACATGAGGGATAACCACGGTTGCAGATTAGGGATCAGAATCTTCCGACAGTTGAGAGCCCAACCTACGGACAGGACTGGACCTACTACCAAAAAAAAAAAACCAACTCCCAAGTAGATCAGAATGAAGGTTTTGCTGCTTTTTGATAAGTGAAAACCACTGGCGACATTCCAGATTGGGGATTAGTTTTTGTAGTGGCAGTGTGGAATTAAACAAATTATTCAGTGTCAAATTTGTTGAAGTTACAAATTGCTAAGCAGTAGGTGTAAAGAAATTTCGAGGTTTACCTAAATACAAAGTAGTGGTTTTATTACTTTTGAAGGAGAAAGGGTGAAGTAATATAATAGAAATAAAAAAAATGGAAGATTGGAGTAACATGGTCGGATTAGGAATCCTATGAAACTTGTTAAGTACATAAACTTTGCAAGAAAAGCAACTCTTCTTACTGTACATTCTGCGATTATGAGAAAGTTGATGGCGATATAAACTCAAACTAGCCGGGGGAGAAAAAAGAAAAGAAAAAGAACTACTCCTGGAAATCTACCCTACATTCCTTCATGAAGTAAAATCGTTTGTAACTAATCACAAGAAAAAAATCTAACTACTTCTTTCCCGTACAAAATATAGTGGAGGGAAAACAAAAGTACTTGTTCAATGTCCTTCCTTTCCATTTGCTGACATTATTTTATTTAAGAATGATTGACTGTAGTTGCAGTGGCTAAGGACTACTGTCCTCAATCCTTGTGAGGCGTAGTTCATTCTGAACCGTACCAAAAATTGAGCTAATGAACAAGACCAACCCAGTTAAATGGTTCAACCTTTGGGTTACCCAGTTGAACAGTATCTAAAAACAGTGTCATTGCTAGGGGTGAAAATCGGTCGGTTCGGTTCGGTTTTTGGGGTGTCCGGGACCGAACCGATCGGTTCGGGGTGGTTTTGCTGGGAACCGATCCCGACCGAAAAAAACAATGGACCGATCGGTTCGGGGTGGTTCGGTTTTTTTTTGGTTTTTTAGGTTTTTTTCGGTTTTTTCGGTCCGGCGTTAAGATTGAGAAGGACGGCTAGGATTTGTTATTATTGGGGGGTCAAGATCGTTTTTTTGGGTTTTCGGTCCAAATAGGGGTGGTTTCGGGGTAATTCGGTCCAAATTGGCATGATTTCGGTTTTGTTCGGTTCGGTTCGGTTCGGTTCGGTCCAAACCAATTTCCAGGAAACCGAGACCGAACCGATAATTTTTCGGTTCGGTCCAAACCGAAGTCAGCCGACACAGCTTTTCCCCGACCGAAAACCGAACCGGTCGGTCGGTTTTTTTTTTCGGTTTTTTCGGTTTTTTTTTCACCCCTAGTCATTGCTGTTTTTCATTTGTTTCTAAATCTAAATGCCTAGCTTTTGAAAATAAATATCCAAGTAACTTACAGATAGAACATTGGTTGAGTACTATAAAGATGCCCTGGTTCGAGCCATGTAAGCCTGTTTCTGATTTACACAAATCATTTAAAAAAACTAGTTGAGACTCCGTTTACCCAGCTGCTAGCTAAAATTGGTGCTCTAGTCCAGTTCTGATACCAGTTTTGGGATATAAGCAGTGCTGGACAAACTGCTGATTTTCTCAGACTGAAGATCTTATCCTATATTTCATGCTTCTGGTTTTGCAGTTCAACTCAAAGTGATATAACTGTGTAAGATTAGCTTAATTTTTGTAAAGCTGCTTTGGTGATCAGCCTTAAGTCTTTTTCCAAAAGTAATTCACGCCCATTCTTGTATTCACTAACATGTTATATGAAAAAGAAGTATTGCTTAAGCAAAAAACAAACGATCCAAGATAGTTTTCCTTAAAAAATTCATTCAATGGGTACCCCTTGTATTTGTACTCATTAATTGCTAACATTGGCAAAAAGAGTAATGCGTCACCGCTGTTGATATTCACAATCATTATGATTGCATTCGCCATCAATACAAGGTGTCCAGGGGACTGACCTTTTCTCTCCCTCTGACCCTGGCACCAGAACTGGAGATGCGTAAGGGTTTTACGAATATCTCCTCGACAACATCCAATAAATCTCTCCACTAAGTACGGTTGAATTTGTGCTTTTTCTGCAGTACAAACCTACAGAGCAATTACAAATAATGTAAGCACGTCTTCAAGATGGGGAACTGGGTAAAACGCAATATAATAGGTATACCATATGCACGTGACAAAGGAGCTCCTTCATTGATGGTTCAGCAAAACTCAACTCAAGCCTGTCCAAGTTATTGGGCAGGACAGGACTGTGATCTGGAATGCATCACAATAACGGTTATCAAATCTTGGTACACAAACTTGATTTGAAAATAGAACTACTTCAACCAATTAGACCTCTTACTGTTGCTAGTCAATATAATTGGCCGCTTTGCTGTTTCCGCAAGTTTTTGTATAGTGGCAATAAGACCATGATCTTCAGAAAGAATAGCATCAACGTCTTCAAAAAGTATCAAGGGTTTACTTGCAGTTTGATCGGTAGAAGTTCCATTTGCCCTGCTGACAAATTTCTCTGGTGTTCTGGTCTTATTTTGTGTCTCTTCTTCCTCATCTGATAAGGGTATTAGTTCAAAAACTTCATCGGCAGACCCTTGTACTTTTGTGGTAAAAGGAAAGAATGGGAAGGATTTCGGTATAAGCTTGCTCTCTGTACCCACGGAAGTTTTGAGTATACTGGAAGAAAGAGAACCAATGGTAAAGTGGATAAATAGAATGGGAATAAAAGAAGACAATATATTGGGACAAGTAATTACACAATTGCTACATTTAAAATGTATTGTGGTTTCTCTGGCACTTTGCTTGGTTACATGTTCAAATACTGAAAAGCAGGCAAATTCGTCATCGGAAAAATAAATCGGTACTATCTTGAAGCATGCAATGTGGTATGCAACCCCTTCTTTTTTTCTTTTTCTTTTTTATATTGGCAAAGAAAGAATATGCAACCCCTTCTTCCACACAGAGATACAAACATCAATACATAGAGCCAAGAATAATGCAAACAACACTTGAATCAAAGATCACCCTAAACCTAAGCTATAATACCGTCTTAGATCATCACTTGTCCTGAAAGATTGAGCTGTAGGAAACAGTTTCGACAAGGGATATCATACTCCAATTGCAATGTCTTATATGTGTCCTAGTCTATTATTACAAAGATATAGATGACAACTTGAAACATCCAAACTGATATTAGTATTCAAAGTCCGCAAGTCTCTCCTTTGAGGTGTTAGTATGTTGGAGTGGTTATTATCAAGTCTATGAGCATTTATTTAATCTCCCCCAAGAAGCAATATGTTTTACTCACGTCGTACATTGTGTGTGCCATAAGTGCACTTTGTTTTGCTACGACTCCAGTGTCATGGATCATTTGCTTACTTTTGCACCTGCGGGTCAGGGTCGCATGTGCAGGGGCGTGTTAGAGCTTGTCTCATAGTGGTTAATTATAACCTCCAAAACTAGTATGCAAGCCTCGGTGGCCTCTTCACTCATTGCCATTTTGGTTTTGAGTTGGATGCTTCAACAGTTACCATTAAGGAAAATTGTGAAAATATTTACCCAAAAAAAAAACATTGTGAAAACTACGTGCACAACCAAAGGGCAAATCAAGTTGAATGATGTTGTAAAATAGTTATAACTCTTAACCTGCCAAGGTAAACCCAAAACCTCTCACACTGGTCTGACAAATGCTTAGGTCTGACTTCTAGGATTGACCAGTTTTTGGGCCACACCAAACAATAAAAATCTGTGTTGGCATCAAATCCTATGAAGCATGAATATGGCTAACAAGGCGTCGTGCCTGGTCATATGGCACAGATACTTTCAGAAATGGTTGTCCACGTGTTGCGCTTCCTTCGTTTTTTTAGTCTAGACTGCTACCCAGAGTCCCAGACATGTAAGACACCACCAGCATTGATTGGATTAGTATTAATTTTCATTTTTTGGTTATATAAAAACAATTTATTGCCATATGCCCCCGTGTATGCTTCGATGTGCTCCATTTCCATACTGTGTTCATGTCCTGCTTCATAGGATAAGCTGATAAGCAATGTTACTTGGACTCGGGTACGGGTGTCGGGTGCGGGTATGTATCTAGGTGTCGGATTCAACTATTTCTCATTTCAAGGATACGGCGACACGGCAAAATATTCAAATTTGTTTCTATTTTTTGTGTATTTTCTTACGTAAATTGGTGCTTTAAGGTTCTATAGCGCATTTCATGGATAATAAGAGAGGTTTATGCATACTTCCATGATAAACTCGAATTACAATTAGGTTTTCTATAGAAGTGTCTTATTAAACTTATCGGACACATATCCCACACCCTTATCCGAGTGTCGAGTGTCCGACACGGGTACTTAATACTATTACGAGAGTCCGCGTAACATAGCCGATAAGGCCATTAAACCTCCGTCCAAGCATTTCTGGATGCTCGCCTTCATGCTATCATCAATATTTGTATTGCATTTGCTCCTAAGGTTGCTTATTTGTATGAAAGTTGTTAGGAATTCCTTATCATTTAAAGACAGCTAACTTTAAAAACAAGACACGTCAAAATCAGGAATAGTTGAAGGTGAAAAAAAATTGTTCAGGAACATGTGAATACCGCTCCAAAACAAGAGCTAAGTTGGAAAGTCGAACAAGTTTTATGTGGCAGCAAAGAACAATGAATTTAACCTACCGTTGAACTGAATGTGATTCTACACCACCCTCAAATCTTTGCATCACAAGAGCTCTTGTTCGCCAGTCTGATGCACTGACCTAGAAGACAGCAGACCATATGTGTCAGCTTTGCAGTGCCTTCAATTGTCCTAAACTAAAGACTTCAAAAATTTAGCGGTGGTGAGATTACATCTAAGAAATAAGATCTGACATATTTTAGAACCCGACAAAAGAAAACCAGGACAACATGCAAAAATGGTCCAAAACAAGGATATCACACAGTTTATTAGTACCTCAATGACATGAAAACCTTGCTCTCTCGCACAAGCATAAATAGCTGCTGACTTCCCACTCTGCAATTAAGGAGGCATCCTTATTATCCACCATGGTCAACGTTGCACTTGTATTTAATAGATAAAATTGGTTGCATAGGAATAAAAAACCAGACAAAAGAAAGTTCTAGGAACAAAACCTATGAAAGAAGTTCTAAACAACACCAAGCAACAAACTGTGGATGATTATGTGTGTGTACACACATACGTATGGATATTATGTATAAGCACGCATATGAAGGAAAGCACAACAAAAACCTATTCCCCAAGTCTACTCTTCCCACAATGTAGATGGCACCATAGAAATATTCCATCAGTTATGAATATAAAGATAAATGAGTTTGAAATTCAATACAATTTTCTCAAATATCAATACATATTTTACATATTATCCTTCACTCTAAGGGGAATATTTCTATGGTGCCCCAATGTGGTATTGGGGAACCGGTGCCCCACTAAATCTAAACCGTTAGATGAAAAAATAGATGAATCTCAGCCATTAGATGAAAACCACCACAAGAATGAGGGTGGTTTTACTCTTTTCACGCGCAATTGTACTTACTATGACCATAGGATTTACTTACCACAAACATAGGCTATACTTACCACACGTGTAAGCCATAAATTGTGGTAAGTAAATCTTGTGTTTATGGTAAGTGTGATATGTTTTTTATAGTTTGTAGACCGTTTGTTCGTGGTAAGTAAAATTGGGGAACCGGTGCCCCAATACCACTTTGGGGCACCACAGCCAAACCCCATCATCACTCCACATCTTACCACAAACAAAAGACCAATATGGTAACATTTCCAATAAAGTTTTTCTAATATAGGAAAAAAAAATCCGTCCAGTCATTCTCTGTCCTCTCTTGAAATCCTAGCCAACACAAAGCCATCAAACCAAGACCTTTAATTACAGTTTGTAGAGGGTCTCGTGAAAAAATGAGCTACTTGGCCTTCATATTCTCATCACCCCAAAGTCTTGTCCCATGCGTACAAGACAAATGACTTCAGATTTCTAATAAGGAATCTAATCTGGGGATCAACAGTCAAATCTCTCTCTTTCCTCATTAAAATCCTTGCAAACTGCAAGCCATTAAAGCAAAGCCTCTTATTCGAGACCAAGTTGATAAGAAGTTATGATAAATCAAAAAGAAAATTGCAAAGGTGACCGTGACACGAATGTGCAAACTGCAAACATACATTGCAATTCATTATTTAGGACTTAAAGTTGTGGATGCGTGTGTGCGTTGGAGTATACATATGCACAAAAGAAAAGAAATCTAGGCATATACCCCAACTGGACCGGTAACTAAGAGAACATTCTTGAGGCTACTATCCTCATCTCTATTCTCAGAATCGCAGTCACTTTGATAGCAGTCATAATCATCGTCACGCACAGCCAAGTTTTTGCCAACACTAAGATCTTTGCTGGATCGAGAACCTCTTTCATGCCAAAGTCGAAGCCACTCACTTAAGAAATTCACAGATTCTCCATTGCCACATACCTGCATAACCACATTACACAGCACATACATAATTATATAGGTGGACTGGACAAACGTTAAGAAACATGTTTTACTTTAATAGAATGTAGCATGTTAAGCAAAGGGCATTTCTTGCTAAGAGATCTGGGTTGTTCTAACCTCACAGTTAAGTCAATGTCATATCTTCGAATAAGGGGCTTGAATGATCAAAACCAAAAGGAAGGTTGTTGAAGCTATGATTCAATGTTGAACGTACATACGGTGTCATGTTTGTGTCAGACATAAAAGGCAATGTCAGTAGTAGATTTGTTCATTGGCAGTAGTGCGGATACTTCTTGTTAATGTATAGTTGTTGACACTTCTTGTTAGACTGGAAGTGGACGACACTTCTTGTTAAACTGGAAGTGGATGACACTTCTTGTTAATGTATAGATGTGGGTACTAGAAGGCCCTCGCCATGGGGCACGTCAGTGGGCCCATGACCGACCACATGTAGAGCAGACAAGGGTGCTCCATCCTTCCCTTCATATAATTTCAAATGGATCCCATGTTGCTCTAACTCCTAATGCAAGGAACTCTCATGGAGCCTCCAAGTAGAGTACCACAAAAACTAAGAGATCTCTAAGGAATCTCCTACCTATCTATAACCCGATCTAGTCCGGGATCCCTAAGTCCAGGACTCATAGTTCCAGACCAAATTTTCATGATCCGAACCGTCCAATGTGTTTAAAACGTGTTTTCAAGGGTCCCCGCGAGAAATCATCCAAAAAAAATACCGGGAAGGGCTTGATCTAAGCAGTTTTTCATGTATATGTACAATTTTTGTGAAAAACTGCTCGGATCAAGCCCTTCCCGGTCATTTTTTTTGATGATTTCTCGCGGGGACCATTAAAAACACGTTTTAAACACATTGGACGGTTCGGATTATGCAAAAACAATTTTTAAAACCTTCAAAACACCAAAAAACCTTCAATCCGGGATCCTTGACTGGATCACCGGTGTATATATATAAAGTATATTTGGAGCTCTAAGCAACCCTTGAATCACCAAATCTCCTGAGAATTCTCAAGAGAAGGATGCGAGTGAGTAAAGTCATCCCCTAAATATTAAGAGTTGGGTGCCCCTTGACAGACACAATGAAAAGCTCCATCACCAAGACAAGACTCTCTCAAGAGAAAAACTAGGACAAAAGACCCTCGTTGCACGAGGCGAGGGTGGGAGTGAAGGCTGGGGAGCAGAGGATCATAAAACTCCTCATTTGGAAGTGTCAGGGGAGCATCAAGAATGATTATACAAACAACTATGTAATCCAAGAAAATATTATAATTCGTTGTCAAATGCACATATTTTTAGCAAATCATATTTATATTTTCTCTAGGCATCTTTTAACTTTTGTTCATTGGGGAATTATATCCTAAGAGGTTCTATCCATTGGAGAGTCTGACTTGGTATGTAACCCCCATATAGACCATTAGCCCAGTACCTTGATTATGATCCACAAGCCACGTCACATGGCCCAAAATGTTTAAGCCCAAGGTAGAAGTAGTATCTTACATGGTTTATTATATGCCCAAAATCACCCATGTAGACATTCGATGTGGGACAGGGTATCACATGGGAGAGCAGGAGCAAGGGTTCTGAGGAGGATTCGCCACCCCGATAGGAGGTTCCTGCAAGGCTGCAACTAAAGGAAAGACATACTAGAACGCAGCTGTTATGCAGGCGCATTCACGCATTCACTCAAGACGAGTGAATGCGCATGTGGGACATTAATGTGGGTATCTTAAAGACCATCACCACGGGACACCAATGGGCCCATGCCCAACAATGTAGAGTAGACAATGGAGAGCAGTCCTTCCTCTCCATATCACTCCAAACAAGTGAACTACTTGGGCTTGTGTCCTTCTATCTCCCAATCCAAGGGAACCCTCCAAGTATGCCAACGCAAACACTAAAAGAGATCCCCAAGGTATCTCCTGCCTATCTACCCAATCCGAAAAGACCCCATTGCGCCTGGAGACTCAACAACACCTACGTCAAGAGCAAGGCCTAGCTACCTCTCTCTGGACCAAAGAAGGCATGCAATATGGAGGAACGAGCAAATGAGTTGTCAAGGCTCACCCTCCACAAGGGGAGCTCCACCTTAACCAGTGAGGAGGGAAGGGGGAGACCCCAACCAAGACGCTAGACATCTCGGAGCACGTATCTTACTTACCCTGACAAATGCATGACTTCGCACAAGATTTGAAAACTCAGGTCTGGCCCTAGGACTTGGAGAGGAGGTTCTATCACCTCCAATCCCCTAAAAATAAGGAGGGGCCACATGTCTCAGGTGAGTTGAACCCTCCTCTAACCCACCTATATGTAGGACGGTCCAAGCCACATTTCCTCAAGTGAGTTGAACCCTCCTCTAACCTTCATCTATGTAGGGAGGTCCAAGCATAGAAAGACGATACCACTTCATTCAAGCTAGCATCCATCTCTCTAAGCTCTCTCCTCCACCATTAAAGGCCTCGAGCAATTGTAGTGCCCGTTTTCTCGTATTCCCAAAGACCTTTCAAGTAAACTTCCAATACTAATATCGGCAATGTTAAAACACGAAATCATTCCTTGTCCCATCTTCTCTCGAAAGCTCTTGGGTGCTTTTTGATCCAGTTGTTCATTGCAATACCAAAGAGTCGTCAATGGAATTTACAGTAGCGAAGAAAGGGTTGAAGTAGGAAGGGTGTTCTAACTAGTATTCTACAAATGAGAGCGTTTCAAATTGCACCGAATCTTTTGGGTTGAAGCATTTTCCCTTAGAGAAGGTTAAGACACATTTGGTGCATCAGTAAGGATTCAACATCCTTTTCTAGGATTGATAGGTTCCCTATTTTGTGTAAGTGGGAGCAAATTTAGTACATAGCGCAGATGTAGGACATCTTTGGATACAAAAAATATGCTACCTATCCATGGTTTATTACCTAAAAAACACGACAAAAAGTTGGGCTTTAGGGATTTAAACCCCATGAATAAGGATCTTGGATTTTAAGTGAAGAACAGGAATAAACCAAATCTTCAAACTAGTACGTCGCTGCAGTCAATTTATTCGTTTTGGTGTAAAATCAATGGCCGTCACCAAAGGGCAACCTAGAAGTGAGGGTTTATAAGGACTTCACTATTGGAGTGCCTGAGCAGCTGCCAATTTATTGGCTTTGATGTCAAATTAAAGGCTATACACCAGGGCTGGGTTAGAAGTTAAGAGTACTACCTCCGTCCCAAAAAGGATGTCCAAAAATACTATTCACACTTCTCAAAAAAAAATATATATATTTAGTAATTTATAATATTTTTTTATAAATTTTAAAAACTTTCTTTAATAAAACTAAGTGAGATTTATTAAACAAGATCTATATTGCACATACAAATCATTATAAATCAAAAGATATAGATTAGTTGATGAGAGGTGTGTATAGTGTTTTTGGACATTCTTTTTGGGACGGAGGGAGTATATAACTTCTTAATTGTTGGAGTGCCTGAGCAGCAACCAATATATTGGCTTTGGTGCAAAATCAAAGGCTAGATACCAAAGGGCAGGGGAAGAAGTTAGGATTTATAAGGTCTAAACATAGATATCAGTTTGAAGCTGAATTTTGGGTTATTCCAGGGAGCTTATAGCGGCGACTGAACAATTCATTTCCTTTCTGTTGTATGTTTCGGTTCACATGGTCAACCTTGATAAAAGGATTGATTCGGCTGGCTAAGGTTTGACTTTAGTGTTGAAAACAATAACCTTCAACGTCTGTTCTGAGTACAGAGAGCAGGAAAATGGCTGGGATGAATAAATAAAAGAAGAAAAAAAAAACTAGGAGTCTGAATAGTACTAAAATCCTTAGCTCATCTTAGTACGAATGCCTAAAAGGATACTTTCAAGATGTCGAAAAAACAATTTTAGGATACTTCACGGGCTCACCTCAATGGCCTTCTCAGGCAGGTATTTATTTGTCCATAGGCTATTCACCGGGTGATTGCCACAAACATCATGGTATGTCTTCATCCTGTGTGGGCAACAACAGAATGGAATGCAAATGGTCAATAACGCGCAATCTTGTGCATGGATATAAACATGCAATCCATAAAAATACTACTATGTTTTAAGACAACGGAGCAGTTATACTCTGTCCAAAAAAATAATAAGTTAAGCAAATAATACAAAGTCCACAACATGGGGAAGAGTTATCTTGACTCTTGAGCAGCGTAAAATTTGTGTTTATAATGCTATGTTCTGCGATTAAACCTACATCCTACCTCTCGATTCAAAATTCTGCAAATAACATCAACTAGAATAATTTACATATTTTGTTCTCTGTCTATCAATCTAACTGTTAGATCATGTCTCGTAACAATTAATTATCACCCAAGACTAATGTAGGAGTCTGGGTGGCCTCTTCATTTGTTCCCAACTAGTTTTCATTTGGATTCTTCAACGAGGTGGTAGGCTTTGTAGGCATTTGAGCAAGATTCTCTAGGTGATTTTCTCCTTGGTTTAGGTAGCAAACAGCCAAACACATTGTGTTGCATAGTAAATCCAATGTTCTAGATCTTTTGTTTACTTCTCCACGTCAAGGGTTCGTTAGTACTGCTGAAACTAGTTGAACTTAGGTGGCCTCTCCACTCATAGCCAAGGCCACTCATTAGCCGGTTTGGTTTAACTCTAAGTTGGATGCTTTAACACTAACTCTAAGTTGGATGCTTTAACACTAACACAGAAGTAGACTGTTTCTAGGACAGACAAAGACTCCCTTCATGGATTTACTTCAATTCATGTAGTTGAAATTCATATATCCCTGGCCAATGATACATCCTCAACAGACTATAAACAAGCCTCATACATAAATGATAATTAAAATAAAAAAAAAAGAAGAGAGAGAGAGAGAGAGAGAGAGAGAGCATAAGAAAGAGAGTTTTAGCAATTAGATTGTGGCAGAATGGTTTCTCAAATAGCTTATTATTGAGTGATCACTAATGTTCAAGCACATATAAAGTCTATTACTGGAATAAACGTCCAAAGGACATAAAACAAACAGTCTGGTTTACATAAGCACAAAAAAGTCCATTCCACAAATTTACCTAAGGCAGTTAAAAAAAACAAAAGACTTGGGGACAAGTATACATGAAGCAGATTTCAACCCTTGTCTTATTAGGTTAGAGAATAACAATGGCAGAACCATGTTTTTAGTAGGAGAGTTACTAGGAAACATATATAGGATGACCTTAAAAGCATAGACGATGGGTGTTTAGGTAATATCCACACTCGGACTTCATTCAACATAAGGTTCCCTTTTCTCCA
Organism: Vaccinium myrtillus; assembly: GCA_016920895.1. Taxonomy (NCBI): domain Eukaryota; kingdom Viridiplantae; phylum Streptophyta; class Magnoliopsida; order Ericales; family Ericaceae; genus Vaccinium; species Vaccinium myrtillus. The sequence goes on along the minus strand of CM029273.1, from coordinate 20,891,417 downwards.
TTGAAAGGGCAAAGCAAAAAGTAAAATTTCACCTCCAAGGTAGAGAACATACTGCAGGAGTTTCAATGGATGTGCCATGATACAACTGAACTAGATCATTATCTAGCAAATGTACTTAATATATTATCCCATATCATAACCGATCAAAGGCAAATAAGGTTCCATACATCTTGCCACACCACGCCCCGCATAAGTGGAGCCTCGTGCACATCATCATTCAAAAACTAGGCATGGCTCCACAAGTGATGCTTGACACCGCAGAAAATGGAGTTGAGGGAAGTATGGGAAATCGATTTAATCCACACTTTTCCTTGAGATAGTTTCTGCTTTTAATATTTATTACGATGCAGTGTTCCTTTAACCATAGCAAACCAAACCAAATGAAACTCTTAAGAAAATACCTTTCAAACCTCGTAAAGGCAACGGTTAATAACTTGAACAACATCATAGTCATCGTGTCAATTTCAAAAGGAAATTGTTATGAATATTATAATCAGAACTACAACGGATTCTAGAAATAATGCATACAAAGTTGGAAGCAAGAGAAATCAACTATTGATATTTTGAGTGAAAATCCTACCACAAAAAAAGAGATGAAGGAAATGAAAAAGGAGTGTTGGTGTCCAAAACGAGGAGGAAAAAAAAGAAGAGTGAAGACAGCTCAACCACAGATGGATGCCATGAAGATTCAAGAGAATCCTCACCTTTCATGAAGAAATCTTCCCTCGCCCTCAGCATCTGAGTTTCTTATATGGCCAGCATACCCATGACCCTGTTGAACGCAGAAAAACATTGGGAAAAAGTTTTTCCATTATGGCCCACAATAGAATTCATTGACTATAAAGAAACAGTAAATCCAGATTTTATTTTGTTTTATTGCCGGACCAGTAAATCCAGGTTAAATAAGGACTCATATGTACCACATCAAAACCTTCAAAGAGCACCGCCGGGGCATCAGCTGGTATTGCTAATATTGCATGCCTATGTTCCTGAACAGGAGACTGATCCAAATATATGACTTCCTCACTTTGAGGCAATGATGCTCTGTTAGGATATAGAATTAGGGAGTCATCAAAATGTAAGGAATTGACAGATCCTTCAGAAAATGCTGAGCATGCAGTTTTGAGGTCGCAATTAGAACTGTTAAAGCTTCTTTCAGAAAGTATCCAATTCCCCCAATCAAGGGTGCCAACATCATCCTGAAATGCAAAAAATGGATGACTGAAAGGAATCTAGCAGGAACAGAAAATCTAAGTTCAGTTAGACAGAGGACATACCTGGACCTTTTCAAATACATGAATAGGGCTGAGGGTAGGGCATTTTTCCTTTCCCACAACTGAGCACCAATTTCTCTCCAAATCAGTTGTCTCCTTGATATTCTTGGTCATCTTTGTTGATGAGAAAAATGGGTGTATTTGCCTTCCACCAAAAATACGTACATCTTCCTGATAAAGTTAGAAGAAGGGTACTTAGCGTCATAAAATATGTCACAGCAAGAAAAGGGTGCAAAAGCACTTGTGTGAAACGAATTTAGCATATTCAAATCAAAAGCTCTTATGTAATTGGAAATATTGATGAATATCAAGAAGCACCACAAACAAATAGGGTTTCTTCTAAATATCAAGGAACACAAACAAATTGCTCTGATCAAAGTTCAGCAACAAGAAATGAATATGAGAGAAGGTAAAAACAAGATGCAAAAGGGAACAAAGCACAGAAGCTTGACTAACCTCAGCTTTCATTTTTGCCTCCAACCAAAGATCAGGAACTGTTTGAGTCGGATTTCCACTCTGTGTGTCTGATACGTGCTCAAGGTATGATTCTTTTAGGCCCCTATTCGTCATATACTTTTTTGGTGTAGTTTGTGTGTGCTTCTTCTTTGGTGTTGAATTCACCCGCCGTTTCAATTGCCGAGGAGTCTTCATGTCTAACAAACATCTAAATGTTAATTCGCAAATGGGAATAGGGTGTTGATATCTGATCAAAGCATGGTTGGAGAAACAAAAGTGTTCTCAAAGAGTTAGTTCCCCAGTTGCAGACTGTCCACATAAAGGTGTGAAATTCTCAATACAAGTGACTAAAAGCATAATTTTGCATTGATACAAGGTTCATTATAAAAATGTGAAATTGCTTGTTTGGATGAACCTCTTTCTTTCCTGTGTTAAAAGAAGCATACACGAAAGCAATTTTGCCTACTATTGGCCAACTATTGGAACATTCAGGATGTAACCAATTCAGTTATCAGTATATTAGCTAAACCATCTGAAGAGAAGGATGGCTGGCATTCCCACGTCAAATCTAGCCCCGCCCAGCTTTACATAGATAGCACCCCCATTCTAATGCAACCCAGGACTGTCCCCAACTTATTTCAAGTATAGGCTAAAATAAAATGGATGCACACATCAGAGATTTTGCCTAACCAAACTTACCTCCGTCTGTCTTAACTCCATAGTCATACAATCTGCCAGTTGGGGGTGCTGCGCCGCGGATTGGTGCGCACATTGTAGAACTCAGTTTGAATTTGGGTGTAATCACAGACTAATGTTTTGGAGTTTGCTCATCCATTTCCTTCATGGCCAGTTGGAGACTCAGTGTAATCCTGGTTTGACTAGTATGCATTCTTAAGTGCCTATCTGTCCTCCCAGCTGTGAACCCCATAGGTATAAAAGTCATAATCCAGCAGTCAACCCCCAGCACTAAGCTAATGTTCGCAAGTTGTTTCATTTCAGTTACCTATTTTATGTCTATAGACTTTTTGCACAAAGTCATACAATACTGAAATTTTTAAATGTTAGGAAAAAAGTGTGAATACGAAATCCAGCTTATTATATACATATTGATTTTATCAACAAGTAGTTTTTAAGTCTATTATGCTGCAAAAATAAGTATGTGATATTATGATATACACGTTCTCAAGGTGCTCTCAATATCCAGAATTGAGAGAAGTGACACTTTCATGCACTTGCACTCGCACACGCTCTGTGTGACATAGGTTAACCCCTCTCTGGGTAAAAATCAAGGAATAAAAATGTTGCGCTAAGCACTAAGCAGTCTTTCTCTTCCATATCTAAGCCATTTTTTTTTCCCTCTTCAAACCTATGTGAAGTAAAAATCTACAGATAACTTAATCTGGAGGCACCTAATTTAGGAAAATAAACATACTAGCCGCAGCTTCAACTGGAGAGCAGGTTTTATCGTTTGCTTCAGGTGAAACAACACATTGCTGCTCTTCTTGTGGATGTTGTCCTTGTATCTGAGAAGCTTGTAAGAATATATCGGACTCTGCACAGAATTCAGCAATGTGATTGTATACAATTTCCACCCTTTTGTATTTCATTTTTCAGTATATGAAGCAAAAAATGGAGATGGAAAAATTCCAGCATATTCTGCACTTACTAACAATAGGTGGAGAATCTTTCTCACCCTCTCTCCGGGTCGGGATCCCTTTGCCAATGACAGCAACCTAATCAAGTTGATACATATAAACAGAACTGCTTTAACTTCAAATAGCAGCAATAAACAAAAAAACATACGAAGGCCAAAGTAATTTTCAAATGGGAAATGCGCAATCCAGAAACTTCATTTCCACAGAAATGGAAAGGTTTAGGAGGGATGCCGATAATGAGAGAATGAAACATTAATTCCAAGCAAAAATATGACGGCAAAATTACTTTGAATTATAACATCTTCTGTAAAGGTTTTCCTTTCAGTCTCCCACTATGCAAGGACCAAAAATCGGTGTTTTGTTTGATAATTACATCAAACTGACTGATTACACCACGACATTCATTTACTTACTTTGACTTCTTTTTTTTTTTTTTTTGAATTATGTTGCTAAGAGGTAGTTTCAAATGTTGAGGTTTGATTAGCTTTCACCTAGCCGACTAAACCTGACGTTAACGTAACTACAAACCAATTAAACACCTATGTACATTAAAAAAGCTTGAGATTAAACTGAAAAAAACTTTTCAAAACCGCATATATATACAGTAGTAGACTATAATTTCCAAATTTTCTAGTGAAGTTGTTTTGGGCATGACAAAAATCAGTTCACCAAAATCCAAGCTACTGGATCCTAGAATGTGGGTTAGTCTTATTGTTCTGACTTATACTATGGTCTATGAGACAGTGAGTTGGCTTAAGATGGCTCCCAATAAGCCAGTGAGGAAAATCACATTTTAGACGAAGGAAGGGGTTAGAAACCTACAAGTACCAGTTTCTGTATCGTAAGGGCCAAAGGGCTCACTTAACCAAAGAAGAATTCGCATCACGACACAAACAAACTTACATTCTTAGAAGATGTCGTCGCCTTTCCCTTTCTGTTATTCTTCTTCTTGCCTTGATTATTCTCTTCTTTACCGCCGTTCAAGTCCTCTTGATCGCAATCTTGGTCCTCTTTCTCCGTCGCAGTTTCCGGGGACTTTTGCGGAAAGAGTGTGGACTGAACCAACCTCCGACGAACTCGTGGTCGTTCCTCCGTTTGCCGTGGATCACCAACTCCGGCGGCCGGCGCTTCCTCTGGTTCGGTGTCCATTGGATTGGATCGGATCAGCTGAATTATTATTAGGGTTTTTAATTTAGGGTTTTTGTTTTTGTTCTGAATGAATTTTGGAGGGTAGGGAGGCGGAAAGCAACAAAAATCACATGTGTTAATGGAGGGAGATTGAGCGATGAGGGGGTTGGAGGGAATGCGGCCGTTGTTCCCGCCATGGGAATTAATTCCGGGTTTGCCTGTTTTGATTTTTTAGTACTCCTGTTTTAAGAACTTTTTGCTGAAATATACAAAAATAAATAAATAAATAAATAATTGAAATATACCATTTTTAAATGATACCGCACTACACATCCCGGATAAACTTTTAAAGAGGTAATATAATTATTGAATTAACATTTTGAATCATAGTAAAAAAATGTCAAAAAGCATGGACATGATTGCTGGTTCGATTTTAACCATAATCGCTAGAGTATATTCAAGGATCATGGTAAAACTGTTATTTCACTTCCCTTTATGAATTTGACACAAGTCGAACATCTACAAACAAATCAACCTTTTATAACAAGTTGAGTTACGACTTGAAATCGGCTCGTTTACTAAACGACCTTAAGCTCAACTCGTTCTTTTTAAGAGCCGAGTCAAATCCATAACGAGCAAGCCTCAAGCAGCTTAGTTTGGTTGCACCTTAGCATGATTGTAACTCAAATTTCACATTTTCAATCCAACTTTTCTTTTTTATCTGCCATTTTCAATCCAACTTTTGAAGACCACGTTTGAAAAAAACCAGAAACAGTAGTTTGGTTGTACCCTAAGCATGATTGTAACTCGAATTTCACATTTTCAGTCCAACTTTTGAAGACCGCATTTGAAGGGGAAAAGAAAAACATAAATTAAGCTCCATTTGTTTCGATGTAAAATATTTTACGCTAAAAAATATTTCCCTTGAAAAATAATTTTGAAAAAATAAATTTTATGTAAAGTATTTTCCTGTATTTGGTTCACATAAATTTGCTAGAATGGAATAGAACAGACGAAGTAGGATAAGAAAAGATAAGGGAGGATAGCCATTGATCATCCCCTATACACTTCAGATGGGGAGCATATCTTCATATATACGATTGACGAAAGGATAAAAACGAAAGGATTAACAAAATCAACCTGTCTATGGGTACGCCACACTTGGGTACCCCAAGTGTACAAAAGAGAAGATCAATGGCCCCGTTTTCCTCCTATAGCTATAGGCTGTAGATTTCCACGTTTTCCTCCTCTCTATCACTGATCCCCACTTTCTCTCCCATGTCCGTAGTTCTTCTGGAGTCTTAACAGTGAAGAAAGCGAGTGAAAAGGCCGGCATCGACCACACCAACCACAAAAATGACTTACGGATACATTGAGAGGAATCATTTTCAGTCACATGGTGTAAAACATTTTACTTCAAAAAACATTTTACACAACTTCTGTCAAACAACGGAAAATGAATAAAATACTTTACCGAAAAACATTTTACATTGAAACAACTGAAAAACATTTTACGTCACAACAAACAGTGCCTAGAACTCAGAACCTAGAACCAAGTTCAAAAAAGTTCCATAGAGAACCCGTAGAGCATGTTTTAAACCCAGAACCAGTTTTCAAAGCTGTTCCATAGAAGGCCAATTCGATCGGCAATGGTGGGAACACACTTCAGTCCACTGCAGTTGCGAGTCCAGAGCCCAGAGCCCAGCCATCTGGAAAGTCAGAAAACTACTCTGCCAATCCTGGCCATTTTGGGCCAATGGGAGTCCACAACTTTCACATAAAACCAGCATCATTGAACGATGGATGAGCCCTCCAGGAATTGACCTCTACACAAATTCATGGGAACATACGTACCCACAGGCTACGACAACTCCAATGCCTAGCTTTTAAGTTAATATTGACCATAGTTTCCCATTGTTGGGAACATAATAGAAGAAAATGCACTGAATAAGAAAGCATGGTAAGTAAACCTATATAAGCATATATTCCTTCTGAAAGATCTAAGCAGACCAGACTATGCTAACAAAAAACTTAATGACAACCAGACCATAAACTGAAACATCTTCCTTTTTGAGAAGATTGAACAATGATTTTAATGACGGCAGATACAAACACAAACAATGTGCAAACATAGAGAGAGGCAGGTAATGTACAATTCACAGATATTGGGCGACCACATTGTGAGTACCATATTTTGGTCCATCTGGTGGACACCCAGCCAATATGTTTGATGCCACATGAGATGGTAGCCAAAACGTGGGACTGAAATGTGGTTGGAAGAGCATAGCTCCTTACAATAATATACAAATTGATGCAAACTTGTAAACCGATACAGTTTCATTTGTCTGCACTAATGGGAACGAGGGGAGCCACGATTATTTACAGGGTTCAGCCATATTCACGTCATTAGGAACGATATGAGACCATCTTCAGAGAGCCTTCAAGACAACTTTGCTGGTCGTATGTACCCCCATTGCAGCAATCTTCAAAATGGCACGTGTCCTGTACAATCTGCAAACACAAGACAAATACAAAGAGTGCCTAAAACAAAGCAGATAATCTCTTGTTGCATGAAATCATCAGTTTCACCACAGTAGCATAGCTAGATAGTGCGCATGTAGGTAAACCGTCTGGGTAAGTAATCATAAAGCACTACTTCTGGTACTGGGGATCCATGGACAATATTAGACTTCATATTTCTCCCACTCATCATCAACAGTGAGAGTACAATCATGCCACAATTTATAATTTATCAATACCTCCTTAGACTCTTTCTGTGTGTTATCCATACCTCCTTACCTCCTTAGACTTCGCATTTCAAATTCCAAGAAAAATTTCTGCCGTGTGATCATCAAAGGCCAAATATCATTGAAGTCAATCATCTCTCACAAGATTTTGTCCAGCACTAATTTAGCCCAGTTGAACACAAACTATCTTGGGTTCTAGGGTTAAAATCACTCAGATCCCTTCATCTTTCACTCGCCCACAGTAAATACTCTTCAACTTTAAAACCGATAAACCACACACCCTCATCTTTCACGGAATATGAAATGCGTGACGCCTTTACAGAATACGTGCATTGACTGAAATACTCCTACTTATAGGGAAAATAAAAATAAAAATAGGGGTTGAGAACTTCTCTCCATCCCCTTTTGAAAAATCACCAAACTCCATGTAATTTGTTTGAAACAGAGGTAATCTAAAGCTCTGTTAGAACGAATACCACCCACACTTTTTATTTTCACAAACCTGCTTATATTTTCATATTCCCACGCTGATATGCCGCATTTACTGCTGCGGTAAAAATCAGATGAGTTTTGGAGCTTTTACGCCCCGATCGAAGATACGGGGACTCCTACGGTCCTACCATCAGTCCATAAGGGGGTTTCATGGAATGGGTTTCCACTCAACATGCTTAGATTTTCCAGATCTGGACAGAAATCGAGTGCTCTTTGCTACTCAAATCAGAACCTAGGTTCATCCTTGGTCGCGTTCTACAGATCAAGTCGATGGTTTTAAATGGTGGTCCACCACAACCCCCATCGGCTTTTTTTCGAATTCAAACGGAAGCTGTAGATTCTAAGTGCGGTTAATCCAGAGCTGGGCTACAGTGGTACTATTGCAGGGTTGTACGCAGGTAACTCATTGGCTAAGCTTAACGGCGATTACCTCATTTTGAATATTCAGCTTATTTTGGGGTTTTTTGAGCTGTTGGTAATTGTTATTAATTGTTGCTATCAATTGCAAATAGTCGGTTCGATCAGGGGAAAAAATAGTCTAGGTTCTTAATTGCGATCCGCAGGTTTTCCGGTTAAACTCTGGTTTACCATGTGGAGAGAGAGAGAGAGAATATTCAGCTAATTTTGGGGTAATTTTGAGCTGTGGGTAATTATTATTGATTGTTGCTATCAATTGCCAATAAAATAGAAAATAAAAAAACAAAAGAAAAAAAAGAAGAGGAAATAGTCTGTGGGTTCTTAATTGTGATCGGCAGGTTCTCCGGTTAAACTCTGGTTTAGCGAGAGAGAGAGAGAGAGAGTCAATTTTTTAATTATTGGAATCATTCTGGAATTTTCCCTCCAAAATGGAGGGTAATTTCGGCATAAAAGAATTAATTTGGACGGAAGTAGCTAAGTTCTATAAAAAATATGGACGGAAGGGTGATAAAGCGATACCGGTTAAAGGATGAGGGGGTGTGGTTGATCGGTTTTAAAGAGGAAGGATGTTAACTGTGGATGAGGGAAAGATGAAGGGGTCTGGCTAATTTTTATGCTGGGTTCTATTATTGAAGTATAAAGCATACCCAAAAAGTCATGTTTTTAACTTCCGAACAAACAATTATGCTAGAATCAAATAAGTTCCAGCAAATGATTTTATAATTGTGGGGTGTGAATTGGACTCCATTTAGCCTTGAGAATTGCAACAAATTGAAGGAAGAGATTCAAGGGCACAACCAATAATAACAAAACAGCTACTAATATAATAACAAAACAGCTAATAACTCACCCAGCCAGAGCGAGTCCCCAGGTGGATAGGGTATAAAACAACTTCCCAGCATGCCAAACATGTAACATCTTTTCCACCTTGTTCATGCCTCCCAATGCTTTATGGAGAACTGCATGTTCAAATTATTTTTATGAACACTACCATCAGATTACTAAACTGTGTATTAACCACTCACAATCAACATAGGAAAAAGAGGAAAGAATCAAAGCTAAATGCCTAAAGGCCCTAAACCCAAGAACAGAAAGAAAAAATTGAATGTCATCTGAGTCACAGAAAAAAAAAAAGACTTCCCAAGGATCGAACACCTCAAACCAAGAAGATCAAGAAAAGTTCCAATGCCATGCATTTTAGGAAAAATAATTATATGCACACAACTCCTTAGTCACAAAAGCGCTTACTTTGTTTGCAGAAGCTCTTGAAGAGATGGTTTGAATTATTTTGGTTCCGATGAATTCCAGAATCTAGTCGCATGCCACCTTTTGCAACCTAGATATTTTGGGCAACATGTGTTCTACACTTCTAGTACTCGACTGTTTCTTTATTTTCTTGTGCGTGCACGCGCCCGAAATAACTTCACTAATTGCTTGGGAAAATATAAGTTTACATATTGAAATAGTTAAACTTACTAATCAAACTTTTGTTTTTCCAAATTTACGTATCAAAACAAAATACCTAGTGAAATAGAATAAAATACAAGCTGTATTGTGTTTTGGTCATGGCCCATGTGCCCATTCATACGTTAACAACATGGTTCATATCTTGTGTCTTAATGTTCACCTAAGCACTAGCATAGAAGGATCAATTTTGCAACAGACTGGTTTCAAGTAGGTTACTCTATCCAGAATACACAAAAATTATAAGCAACCATTACGGAAGGATTAATTCAGTAGGAATTATATACTCCCTCAGTTCCAAATTGCTGGTCACTTTTGAGAATTTCAACTTTTTAAGCAGACATGCAATAACTGCATTCAATAAATGCATTCACATTAAACAGATTCATTAATTTCCAACAATGCCCTTATATTTCAATTTTTGAATGAAATGATGATTGTTGGCTTTGGGTTTACCTTGGATGATTGTACTATTTTGGAACATCCGAAAATAGTACAAGGGACGAGCAATTTCGAACGGAGGGAGTATATTTTACAAGGGTTAATTACCTAGACACCCCCTGAACTATACCTCTTTTTCGCAGACACCCCCTAAACTAATTCCACCTACAATGAGACCCCCTCATCTATCCAAAACTTTAAAAGCCCTAACGGAGTAGACAGAATCAATAGAATGACCATTTGGCCCTTGGCTATAAAAAGACTCCACACTTGGTTTTTTTCCGCACAAAACTCAATCTCCCTTCTCTCTTCTGTCGATCTCCTTCTCTCTCTACACAAACCGTAAACCACATCCACAAATTCCAATCACCCTTTCCACCACCCACAAAATCCATTCGATCACCAACATTATGATCCCCAGAAACCCTACAAACAGATTGCACAAACCCTAGAAATTGATCCCCACAAAGCTAGGGTTAGTGGAAGATGATTACTTGACAATTGGAGTACAAACCCTAGAATTTGAAGACGATTCGAAGAACGTAGAAGTATGTATGTTACAATTGAAGGCTTAGAACAAACATTTTTATCATAATCGGATTGTCATTTATTTTTTTTCAAATGATGGCCGTTAATTTTGGCTTTTAGGTTCGACAAAGATGATATTGTTTGCATGGTTAATTATGGCTTTTAGGTTCGACAAGGATGATATTGTTTGCATGGTTTCTGTTGTGTCTCCTCTTTCTCTCACTCTCTGGATACTGTAGGGATGAGCATAATACCCGCAACCCGACAACCCGACCCGAAGGGAATCGGGCGGTTTCAAATTACCATCGGTTCGGGTTGCGGGTTGAAATTTTGGTGACCCGATGGAGTCGGGTCGGGTTTCGGGTTAAGGTTTTAAATTTCGGGTGAACCCGACCCGACCCGAATAATATATATACATTATACATGTACAGCTGTACACTACTACTACAACTCTGATTTGGGGATCTAAGGATTTTTCATCCCTCTCTCTCTCTCTCTTCCCATCAAGTCTAGTCTCTCTTTCTCTCTCTCTTCTCTCCACACAACGAAACTCCCCTCCCTCCTCAAATCTCAGATCTCTCTCTCTCTCTCTCTCTCTCTCTCAACCGCTCTCGAGCCTCCATGGACGCCAACCATGGCCTATTGGCCTCGACCTACGACGACGGCAGCGATGACAGAGATGAAAGACGATGGCGACAAGCCGACAACACAGACGACGGCGGTGACGACAGACCACGACTCTCCCACTTGCGGGCTTCATCTGCGTCAAAACTCCATAGACGATGGCGACGACGATTTTCCCCCTTTTGGGTTTGCAACTTCGCTTGTAGCCATGTACTATCTTTATTCCAATCGATTTGTTTTAGCTGTTGCAAAGTTTTTTATGAATCTGAATATCTGATCTCTCTGATATGAGTTGTCTATTTTGGTATGAATTTGGTCTTGTTTTGGATGAATCTCTCTCTCTCTCTCTCTCTCTCTCTCTCTCTCTCTCTCTCTCTCTCTCTCTCTCTCTCTCTCTCTCTCTCTCTCTCTGTGGATGAATCTGAAACCCGACGAACCCGACCGACCCGAACCGAAACCCTACGTTACCCGATCCGATCGGTTTATAGGGTAGTTCGGTTCGGGTTCGGGTGTCGTTTTTCACAACCCGACCAACTGGACCCGACCCGAACCCGACGCAAACCTGACGTAACCCGACCCGTGCTCACCCCTAGTATACTGTGTGTCGTGCATGGTTTGTGCCCTCGTGAAGACTTAGGGGTGTGCATCCCCAAATCAATTATTATTATCCATTTTATGCCTTGGCTTATTGTTGGTTTGTGGTCCCCTGAATAGGTCTGCATTGTTTGTTATTTGTGTAAAGAAAAATAGCAGTGACCACTTTATGGAACCCTAAATGGCATTGTGTTCTGCTTGAAGCTGTCTTATACTAAATTTTTTTCCATTTGTTTAGTGTTTGTGGTCCCCCCTTGTGCAGTTTTGAAGTATAATATTGCATGTTGAAACTTCCCAAACATAGCCACTAACTCCTTTACTCTTTCTTTATTATTGTCTTTTTGCATTTAATAGTTGAAAAGGGGGGATGGAAGGGTGACTGTTAACATAAAGTTTAGCGGGAAATTCTTTGGAAATCCACAAAATTCTAGTGATAGAGATTGAGTTTTGTCTTGCACGCTATGCGTTCGCTCCCGAGGCAAGTCGGCCTGCCGGTCCTGGCGTGGTATACCACTCGTATGTCCTGATCATATTCCATGATTCTTTTCCCATTGTTTACCATATGCTCGACCTCATGAGTTGACGTTCAGCGCGATCCCAAATGCCTCGTAGGGGAGCGCGAGCTGGCTACCGAAGGACTTGACCCACGGGCATCGGTTTGGCCATGATGACGTTCGGGGGAGGGTGTTCATTGCCTAAAAGCAACGACCCTCCCTATTGGATCCACCGCCATCGACTACTCCTAATGCGGCCAAATTATAATGGGGCCATAAAGGCCAACCATATAACTTCCTAGTTGATCATTCAGAATAGGCATGGCCGAGCGGTTAGGCTGAACCGTAGGCCGAATTTGCCGAAGGGTCCAGCTGGGCTGATTGACTGAATCAGGCTAGGAACCAAGCCCGGTTAACATGACAACAACGAAGCCGGACACGCTTCGTTTAAAACATCGCTACGACTCATCCTATTTTTTCATCAGAACCGGCACCAAGCAATACCGATTTGCCTAACTGGAGGTTTCAGACACTCTCGAAATCAGTCTCGACCGGTATGACACACAGATCAGCAAAAGACATCTCAACGTACGCACATGTAACCGTTCTCATTCTTCCGAATGGTTATGACACGTGTCAGAGGATGGCTCATAGCATGTGTGGGTAACCGGCTCAATTCCTATTGTCAGGTGTGACATCAGCTGAGCAATTACCGTCGTGCCTGTGCGTGCTAGGCACAACGGTACTTGGTGGACAAGTCAAGAGTTCACTATAAAAGGTACAGAGATCAACCCTAAAGGGTACGCCCCTCTTCACTCTAAAACCCTAAACTCTTGTTGGTACTTTCCATCTCTTACCTCCACTTGCTTGAGCGTCAAAGTGCCTTCTCGGACAAACCACCATCTGGTTAGGCACCAACGGCATTGCTTCTTGTGCAGGCGAGGAGCTCATGTGAGACTCTTAGGAAAGACGGTTAGGCGGTGTTAGAATAGCTTATATTAGCGTTTGCCCACATTGACTAATTAAGTCATGTACTTACCCACATAATATAAATAAGAGTATTACGTGTTGGGGTTAATTAACACCCTATACACTCCCTTTCTTTCTCTCTCCCAAATAACATGGTATCAGAGCGAGAAACGAAACCACAGTAGATTCGTCATCAATCACCTTTCACCCTTCGAAACCCTTTCCCATCATGTAAACCCTAAAACAGTAACCATCGTCTTTACCCAGCAGCCATCATTAACCATCGTCTTCTCTATATACCTCTATATTCACCTATCGTCTCCTCTATACTCACCCACATAGTTTGAAACCCCTGTACGACCTCAAATCGATCCCCACACAGTTCGAAACTCTTCAAAATCCTAACATAGAAGTTTGAAACCCCCTAAAACCCTAGCCTGGTTGTTCGAAACCTCAACCCATCACTCGAAACCCAAACTTTAGTCCCTGAAAAGCATAAAAACCCTAGTTTCGAGTCTCAATAAGTCTCGAAATCTTCACAACAATGCTCAACAATGCATCTCGATCAGGTTGATGATACTTCGGTTTCTGTTTTACCTCATGGTTTCAACTCATGCTCGACTTCTGTTCAACTTTATGGTGTCTCTGGTTTGGGTATTGTGTGATTTGCTGGCTGGTTTTGTGTCGATTGACATGGTTGTTAGGTTCTCTCTTTTTTTTTGGAGTATTAACTGTTGGTTAGTTGATTTTTGTTATAAGCTCATAAACACGGAGTGGCGTGGTCCTCTCGGCCAAGCTCATCAGGTTGCTGATTCTGAGGATGCTGCACAGTTTACTCAGTCTTCTACCGAGAGTATAGTGACTATCTCAGCAGAGGAGTACCAACAGTACCAGCGTCTTATGTTGATTCAGGCCTTCCGCTGAGACTTCTTCCTCCACTGCTACGTTTGCTCAGACAGGTCCCTCCATTGCTTGTGTTGCATCTTCTTTTTCTTCTCTTTGGGTTATCGATTCTGGTGCTACTAATCATATGACTAGTACTTCTAAATTCTTTTCTACTTGTTAGTCTATGGATAAAACATTTCATGTTACCTTAGCAGATGGTTCCACCACTGAGGTTTCTGGTTTGGGTTCGGTTCCTGCCTCTTCATCACTTACTTTAAATTATGTGTTGCATGTTCTTCGTTTACCCTTCAATCTTGTGTGTATTAGTCAACTTACAAAATCCTTAAATTGTTCCGTCACATTTTTTCCTCATGATTTTGATTTTCAGGATCTCAAGACGGGGAGGAAGATTGGTGGCGGTGTTGAGCGTGGTGGTCTGTATTACAAAACCATTTCGCCTACCCATCCAGTTGCTCTTCACTCATCAGCATCCTCATATCAACAACATTGTCGGCTTGGTCATCCATCTCTTCAGAATTTGAAGCGTCTAGTGCCTTCATGTGGTTTTCTTAAGGAATTATCTTGCGAAGTCTGTGAGTTTAGTAAACATCATAGAGTGCCATTTTATTCTAGGGTTGAACGTCGTTTGTCGTATCCTTTCCACTTAGTTCATTCAGACATTTGGGGGCCTATTTCTGTGCCCAATGTTTTTGGTTTTCAATACTATGTTATTTTTATTGATGATTTCTCTCGTATTACATATCTTTATCTTATGAAAGAGAGATTTGAGTTGAAGTCTGTTTTTGAGTCATTTTACATGGAAATAAAGACTCAGTTTAACACCTGTATTAGTATGTTTCATTCTGATAATGCACGCTAATTTTTTCATGGTACTCTATCTCAGTATTTTGATGATCATGGAATTATTCATCAGTCTCCTGCGCTCAGACTCCACAACAAAATGGAGTCGCCAAACGCAAGATTCGACATTTGTCAGAAGTTATTCGTGTCATGTTATTTCAAATGAAAGCTCCTAAGTCTTACTGAAGTGATGCGGTTCTTACTTCGTGTTATTTGATCAACTGTAAGCCCTCTACTGTCCTTGGGGGTCAGATACCCCATACGGTCCGATTTTTCGGTCGTCCTCTCTACTCATTACCCCCTCGGGTTTTTGGGTGTACATGTTATGTTCATGCTCTTGATTCCGACCAGAGTAAACTGGATCCGCGGTCCATTAAGTGCATTTTTCTTGGTTACTCTCGGACTCAGAAATGGTATAAATGTTATTCTCCATCTTTACGTCACCATTTTGTGCGCGCTGATGTCATATTTAATGAGTCACTCCCTTTTTTATTCGGAGTCTGCCACTACCAATGATCTGTTTGCATCTGAGTCTGTGTGTCCTATAGATGTCCCGTCTGGTACTGTCTCTTCACCAAAACCTTTGCAGGTATATGTTCGTCGTCCTAAAAATCCATTAGTGTCATCTCAGCCAGAGCCATCTTAGTCATAGCCTTAGCCAGAGCCACCTTAGCCAGCAGATCCACCTTCACCCACCGTCTTCTCCTTCGTTGCAGGATTCCGAACTTCTTGATGACCGTCCTATTGCTCACCGTAAAGGTATTCAGTCATGTACTCTACATCCTATTGCTCAGTTTGTTTCCTATAATCATCTGTCACCGTCTCTTTGTGCCTTTACCACTTTGGTCTCTTCTGTTTTTGTTCCTAACACTGTTCAGGAGGCCCTATCAAAGTGGCGAAAAGCTATGGACGATGAGATGTATCTTCATCATAATGGCACTTGGGAGTTGGTTCCTATTTTTGCTACCAAGACTCCTGTTGGTTGTCATTGGGAATTTACCGTCAAGTATCTTCCTGATGGCACTGTTGAGCGCTATAAAGCTCGCCTCGTTGCCAAAGGCTACACCCAGACTTATCGTGTTGATTATTCAAAGACATTCTCTCCCATGGCCAAACTTGGTTCTGTTCGGATTCTTATTTCTCTAGCTGCGAATCTTGGTTGGCCATTGTTTCAGCTGGATCAAAATGTCTTTCTCCATGGGGATCTTCAAGAAGAAGTTTACATGGAGCAACCACCTAGGTTTGTTGCTCAGGGAGAGCGTAATCAGGTATGTCGGCTTTGCAAAGCTCTTATGGCCTCAAGCAATCTTCTAGGGCCTGGTTCGGCAAGTTTAGAGATTTGGCATGGATCGTAGTCAGACTGGCCATTCTATGTTTTCCCTCACTTCTAAACGAGGGAAAGTATTGTTGATTGTATATGTGGATGACATTATCATTACCGGTGATGACCGACGAGGTATAGATGAGCTAAAGACCTTCTTACATCATCAGTAATTCCATACTAAGGATTTGGGCAAACTTCGGTACTTTTTAGGTATTGAAGCGGCCCAGTTCAAAGAAGGTATTAGCTTATCACAAAGGAAGTATGTGCTGGATATTCTTAATACGGGTTTGTTGGGAGCTAAGCCTATTGAGCATAGTTATCAAAATCGTGAGATTTGCGATTCGAATCGTACGATTCGGTTCAATTCAGGGTGTTTTCGATACGAACCGATACTATGAATCGCAGGTGTAACAGAATCGTGCACTGAATCGGTGAATCGTGAATCGAATCGTAAGAATCGTACGATTCAGTTCAATTTTAAACCAATGTTTTGCATGTGGGCCAAATGAAATAATTGATAAATTGCAGGGTTTTCTTTAATTTTCTGGCATATAAAGGGTCAACTCTCTTTTTAGAAGCTTCCACAGCACTTTTCATGAGATTGTACTGAAAAAAGTTAGGGTTTTGCACCTGCTGGGAAGACCACGACCACATCCCTTGCTATAAAAGCAAGTGTCTTGCCTATTTAGACCACTTTATCATCTTTTTATCTTCTTAAACATTAATTTTATTGATTCCAACTTGAAATCTACCTTTTTATGCATTTTTTTTAAAAATGACTGAATCGTAGCGATTCACGATTCGATTCGATTCACGATTTGACAACTATGCTATTGAGACTCCTATGGATTCCAAAGTCAAACTTTGTGTGGACCACGGGGAACTGCTTCACAAACCTGATCAGTATCGCCAGTTAGTAGGGTAGTTAAATTATCTCACAATCACACGATCGGATATCTCGTTTGCAGTTAGTTTGGTGAGTCAGTTTATGTCAGCTTCTCGTCATCCACATTGGGAGATTGTCCTCAGAATTGTGAAGTATCTTAAGCTACATCCAGGACGGGGTTTGTTGTATCGAGCCAGTGGACACTTATGTGTTGAGGCGTTCACTGATTCTGATTGGGCAAGAGGACTGTCTGATAGGAGGTACACTACTGGATATTGTGTTTTTCTTGGTCGAAATCTTGTCAATTGGAAGAGTAAGAAGCAGACAGTGGTGGCCCAGTCTAGTGCAGAAGCAGAGAATAGAGCAATGGCGCACACAACATGTGAGGTTGTATGGTTGCGATCATTTCTTGAGGAGATAGGGTTCAGTATGCAGTTACTCATGCCATTGTATTATGATAATCAAGCAGGTATTCACATTGCTTCCAATCCGGAATTTCATGAGAGGACTAAGCATATTGAAGTTGATTGTCATCTAGTGCGTGAGAAGTTGACTAGTGGTGTGATAGCTACTCTGTATGTGTCCACGGGTACTCAATTGGCGGATATGTTTACTAAATCATTGTTCAAACCACGGTTAGAGTTGCTATGTAACAAGTTGGGACTTTTTGATATTTATTTTGTAGCTTGAGGGAAAGCGTTAGAATAGCTTATATTAGCGTTTGCCCACATTGACTAATTAAGTCTTGTACTGAGATCCCTCATAATATAAATAAGGGTATTACGTGTTGGGGTTAATTAACACCCCATACACTTCTTCCTTTCTTTCTCTCTCCCAAATAACAGGCGGATTAGAAGGCTCAGGTGAGGTTGAACCCTAGGATCGCAGCCCCCACAAAACCATAAGATAATAAAGCAATAGCATACACAAATAATTTTCTCACGCACCTATGTTCTAGGAAAGATTCAAAAACTACAGAGCACATAAATTTTTTGTAAGACTGGAAATACCACCTGATATTTATGTGGTTATATCTTGCTCGATACATATCCCAACACTAAAACAATGGAATTCAAAATATCATAATAATTCAAAAGTTAGCTTACTCTTTTGTAACTCCTCAGGTGTCAAAGTCTGCAATTCCATGGAATCAAAATAATGTCAAATGATAATTAATTCCAAAAATTAGCAAGTGCACAACATTTGGTCATCACATACCAGAGCTTTCGGATTTGAGAGAATGCATCTAGCCATAAAGTTGGCAACACCATCCACCACATGTTCCTCGCTAACAACTAAGTAATTTTCATTATCGATTCCACTCTGTTCTTCAACATCATTTGGAATCATCTCCTCATTGACCCAAACCCACCAACTAGGTTCTTCATGGTCAAGACTGATTAGTATTTCAGCCGACTCCAAATCTGCTCCTAAGGACGAGGCGAGTGAAAGTAAGCAAAAATAACAAATGACAAATGCAAAGACAACTCCAAAATGGCACTAATCCTGCAATGAGATCATTAGTACATGGGAAAAATAAAAAGGAACCTAATGCCTCCTTGAACGGGAATTTACAGCCAGTTCCATCAACAGATACACCCTGGAGGGATTTTAGCTGGGTCAAGTACTTTTCTGCATCCACCGTGGTCACGAGCCGATCATAAAGCTGAAACGAGAAAAAAACATTGATAAATACAATCACTCTGTCCAGGTTAAAAGTTGCAACAACTCAAAACCATTGACCGCAAATGAGTCAAAAGGAGAAAGCTTTTATGCATATTGTGCCTGGGTGGGTAGAAATAGTATATCGGGAATCTTGTGCAACTGTAGCAACTTTAAATCTGTAAAAGTCTTCTGTCCACCTAAAGGCGGGCATGTTTGTAGCCTCTTTCCAATGATGCGAGGATTGATGCTTTGATGCAACCTATGAAACACGTGCACAAGTAGAGCTACGGGTAAAAGACGGATATATCGGTCCAACAATCTAAAAAGGGTAAGAAGGTACATGTACGACTGATATACAAGTCATATGACTATACTAAAAAATAATTTGATTCATTAAAGAGTGAGATCATCTTTAGGCTCAATAGTCTCGATGGTGAGTTGGGTCGCAACATTACATGTATAACAACGGTTAATTATTAATGAAATCTACATCCCGAAAGGAATTGATGATACCCCCTTGAGTAAGCTTATAAGTTTGGATTATGTCAAACCAGTGGATATTTGTATCCAAAAAAGTTAAGTGGAAAGTCTCGAGGTATTTTATAAGATGATGATTAAATATAATTGTCAATAATTTAATTTAATCAACAGGTATCTGTAATCTTAACGTGGAGAGATATTTGAGTACTTAATAACATGAAGCTCGAAACATAATTGAGATAAGGACGAACGTGCAGAGCCGGCTCATGAAGTTCGGGGGCCAGTATCAAATCCCAAACATGGGGTCCTCTATATCTTAATCTAAAAGTTTGAAAATTGAAATTAACTTTAAAATGTAATCGATCAAAAATTTCTAATTGAATTTGTAATGCGTAAATAGTTAATTAAACGAAGGAAAAAAATACTAAGTGTAAGGCGAAAAACATGTAAATGGTTAATTAAACGAAGGAAAAAAAAAAGTTTGATAGAAAATTTGAACATAAATCAAACTCAATTATACTGTAGTAGTTATAAAACTCGTGAAAAAAGGGAGACAAGGAGTCTGAAACCACTTTCATTCAACAACACAAGCTGCAAATGGCAACCACAAAACACTGACTAAGCTATGCTGAATTCACTCGCTTTACATACTTATTACAGTTTTTAATCATATACCTACGGGGGCTCCCTATTTTTTGCAAAATTTCGGAGGCCTGAAGCGACTGCTTTGCCAGCCTACCCCATGAGCCGATTCTGCGAACGTGCAATTATAGATCTTTAGTGGTGTGAATTATAATTTGTAAAATAAGAAATATAATCTTGGTGGATTAGGGTTTCTTATTTGTACAAGAAAACCATATTTATTTCTCCTCAGGTCCCTACCCTAGCCTTATAAATATATCGTTAAGTTCTCCAAATCTGAGACAGTCATCCAGAAAATTAGAAGAGAGGCTGTGGGAGAGAGACCAAGGAGACCACGTAGAAGTCCACACTTGGCTACATGATTGAGGTATAAAGGAATAAGGCAGAAGATCATGAGGTATTGTCCCGCAGAGTTTGTACACAGCTCTATCAAGTTCTAAAAAGAAACAAGTCAACAAGTGTTCGTGTCTATGGATGAGAGGTAAACCTTAATTCCGCCTCATAGGGTTTACGTTTTTTGTTGTCTAATCTCTGTGCGTTATTACTGGGTTCTGGGATTCGTTTCCCAACACTACGATGGCCATGGTCTAAATATATTAAATTGCTAACCCATAAAATGAGTGATGTAGACTTTACAGATTTCTCTTGCTAATATCTTCCATAAAAATTGTGCGATATTATCAGTTTTCAGAAGCTAAATTCCTATTTTCTTCGGTACACTTACCTTGGCCGCCTCAAAATACAATGTTGGCCTTGTCCATGAGTACCCTTGTCTAGGAATGTATCTTTCAAAACATAATTATCTAAGGAATTAGCTTTCCTTGCCGGTAACACAAGTTGGACCAATTGGTTTGTTAAAAGCAATGAACCAGATACCTACTACAGTCATTCTTCCAAGTCTGGTGACTCTGGCCAATGAAATTGGCCATAATGTCATAGCACCAATTCTTGTAAGTCACACCAGATCAACAGCCAGAAACTAGTTAAGAATCTCTCGGGAACATGAAACTGCAAAAGTCATTAACTCTTACCTTCCAAAATTATGCCTAGCTATTCTGATGGGGATTCAGCTTTAAAACTGCTAAGTCATGCAATAACCAAAATATCTAGAAGACAATCCAATCTCTCATGCTTAGTGCCCCAAGTCCCAACCATATGGCAAACTGATAATTTTAAAGTCATGCATCGTATTTCTATTGAGTTTTCTGGGCTAGTCATCCAGCAGTTTTCTGGTTCTATCTGCTTGGAACTTAATACGGTCCATAACATTTCCTGCAGTGTAAAACTTAAAGCAAAATTCCAACTCTTCCCAACGAGATACTCCTATGGATTTTAGGTATACGTTAGCTGATAAATAATCATAAGAAACACATAAAACGAAACTAAACCACGGACCTCCAATACACAAGCATAAATCACAGATAGAAAGACAAATGGTTTAAAGAATTATTAGAGATGAATTTGCGTACATCGGAAGGACAATCTTCGAGTAAACAAGGAGATTCGGAGAGATTCTGAAGGAGCTTGAGGTTCTCCTGAAGCAACTTCCTAAGACGGCGGTTCTCAGATCTGAGGTACTCCAGCTCTCTCTCCTCAGAAGCCTCTTCGGAAGCAGCGTCGTGGTCGTGATGGTTGCGATGGCGGTGGCAGGATTCCAAGGCGGTCCAAGCCACGTCGGCCACCTCCAACACCGTCTTCGCCACCTCTACTGGGACGTGACCGACCATCTCTCTCTCTCTCTCTAGACAAAATCCCAATCTCTCTTCTTGTCTTCCTGTATGATCACTATGGATATATCTCTCTCTTTCTCGGACTACCAGATTTCGGCCCTAATGTCAAGGGGTGTTTGATGCGTCTATCAGATTGTCTCTAGAATCTCTGGTATGAGGTTTGATTTTTGCCCTAATTTGGTTTTTGTTGACAACTCGACGACCAAAACGGTCCCGTGTATGGGTAGTTTTTGGTATTTTTGTCTTCTTCTTTTTTTTCGATCCTCGCCTTTTTTTCAGATTTTTACTGTCCTGTACAGAAAAGTGTTTTGTATTTCCCATTTAGATAGACGCAAATTTTTAATGGGAAAAATACAAAATACCCCCATACTTTGCACTCAATTACATATCGCATTCCATACTTTGGCTTTTTTCAATTTACCTCCCAAACTTAAACGCCGTTATTCAAAATGACTCCTTCCGTCCCATTCTGTCATCTCATTAACGGGAAATGCCCATGTGGAGCTTAACGATGTAAATCAGTTCTGTTTAGTCACATTTGGAGGGAAAAACTCACGTGAGGTTCACGCGACCACCTCTGGGACTGAACAAAACACAACCCCAGACACATTTTCATCACTTTTCACTCTCTCTCTCTCCATCTGTGGTCTCCACCAGAGGATAAAAACAACGTTAACGACGATCCCTAGGGCTCCATTACTGAGATTCAAGGTAATATACAAGAAATCGAAGGTATTAGGCTTCAACAGTCGTCATCCAACATGGGTTGGCGTGTGAGACCCAGTGGTGAAAGCCCTCCAATATACGGTGAGTGAAAATTTTGTTGTTCTTTCAAATCGTGTGAGACCCACTGGTCTGCTATTTTGTAATCAAAAAGGTGTCGAAAGGTGTAGTGTTAATTAGTTTAAAATTACATTACCCAGAAATTTGATTTTTTAGTCGAAATTCCTAGGGTTTTGTTGCTTTTGTATGTTTTTTATTGTTTCAGTTGAAGTTGTTTAGTTGGTTATACATTCAATAAGAAAAGTTTTTTTCTTGTTTTGCATGTCCACAGATAGGAGTTTACCCCATTTCACAATAAGAATGCATTATGGTGGTACGATTCAGGGTACAAATTATTTGGGGGGTAGCTTTGGTTATGTTGATTACTGCGAGGATGATGAACTAAGCATTATTGAAGTTGGTAACATGCTAGTCCAAATGGGTCAAAGTTTGAGTAATTTCAGTGACGATTACTATGTAATTTTTAATGAGAGGATGACTCAAATGAAGAAAGACTCTGATGTACTGTCAATGAGTCAGCTTGTGGATAGAAGAAGGTTGGTGAATGTGTATTCAGTTTCTAAGGTTAATGCTCATATTCTGTCCACCCAGTCTAGTCAAAATTGCACTAGAAACAAAACCACTAACACAATCAATAACGGGAAGAGGAAGATGAAAGAAGTGGTTGAAGTAGAAAATAGGGAATACATTGATGATGACAGTGATACAGATGAGTATGACCCAGACTCTGAGTCATCAAATACAGAGGATGAGGAGTTTAATGAGAGTGATTATGAACTTGATGATGATGATGGTTTAATTGATACCAATGTGGACAAAGGGGTAAAGACTGGAGTATCTGAACATGCACATGTGGAGAATGAGGTGGCTGACTTAGGTGACTTGGCAGGCTTAGATGGGGAAAGTGAGGACACAGAGGAGTTTGATAGTGGATATAGTTCGTCAGATACAGATGATGGAAGGGCACCTAAAGTCAAGAAGAAGAAAAATGCCATATTTAATGAGAAAGTTGGCATGGTAAATCCTGTGTTTTCTGTGGGAATGGATTTTAAGACACATGCCACCTTTAGGGATGCAGTCAAAGAGCACTCCATAAAATTGGGTAAGAAAATTAAATTTGTAAAGAGTGACAGAAAGAAGGTGCAAGCTGTGTGTTATGGTAGAAAAGCATGTCCATGGTTTATTTATGCAGCCTATGTGAAGGCAGATGGGGTGTTCAGAGTTAAGCATTACATAAATAACCATACATGCACTAGATCCTATAATGTGCCTTGGGTTAGTACAAAATGGATAGTTAGGACATACTCTGAAAGGATTGCCAAGAACCCTACCTGGCCCATTCAATCACTTGTTGACACAATTGAGTCTGAGTGGACAGTACATGTTCACTACCAAAAAGTCTTCAGAGCTAAGAGGAAAGTACTTGATGCACTTCAGGGAAGTGCAGCTCAACAGTTTGGACAGTTGCTTGGGTATATTGAAGAGGTCAAGATCACAAATCCTAGGACCACAGTTAAGGTAAAGTGCAAGCCAGTTCCTGAATCTGAAAATGAGTTCAAATTCCAAAGGCTATACATTTGTTGGGGTTCATTGAAGAAGGGGTTTCTGGAAGGGTGTAGGCCAGTCATTGGTTTAGATGGATGTCACCTTAAAGGCCCCTATGGTGGTATTATGCTAACTGCAGTTGGGATGGATGCAAACAACTGCATCTACCCTTTTGCCTATGCAGTTGTGAACAGTTTCAAGTGGAGGGAGCAAATGAGCAGTTTAGAGTGGACTTGAAAAACAGGACTTGTGGGTGTAGGAAGTGGGACTTGTGTGGGATTCCATGTGTCCATGCAAGTGCTTCATATAACAAACTAGATCTTGACCCAATGGACTTTGTGCATGAATGCTACAAAGTGTCCACTTATTTATCAACATATGACAATGTTCTTGGTCCAATCAATGGAAGAGACTTGTGGCCTTGTACTGGGGACAAAATTTTGGTACCTCCTGATGTGAAGAAGAGGGCTGGAAGGCCTAAGAAAGCAAGGAGAAGGGAGCCAGAGGAGGAGGAGGTGACAATTGACACTACAAAGTTGACAAGGAAGGGAGTCAAGATGACCTGCTCTGTTTGTGGGAAAACAGGACATAACAAGAGAGGATGCAAGGTTGGTCCACCAACTGGCCCCTCCAATGCAGCACAACCTGTTGATCATGGTGGCCCCTCCAATGCAGCACAACCTGTTGATCATGGTGGCCCCTCCAATGCTTCAGAAATTGTTGTTCATGGTGGCCCCTCCAATGCTACAGAAACTGTTGTTCAAGGTGGCCCCTTGAATGGTGCACAAAATCTAATGAATGTCCCCATCTCTGTAAGTTAATGTTTGGTTCAAAATTCTTTTTTTATTGACTTCAATAGGTAACTGTTTGTAACTGTCTAACACATCATTTTTTTAAATGTCAGAGTGAGGTGACAAGTGTGGTAACAGGTTTATATGGTGGTTCACAAGATTCAGAAGGGCCATTCAATGTAAGTATTATTTATTACATGTTTGGGGTTGGAAGTGGCAGGTGGTAGTATTTATTAAATTAAAGTTTTCCCTTTAATTTCAGAGTCAGGTTTGTAGTGTGGGTACAAATATGGCAGGAGGTAGCCAGCCCAAGGTTAGACATTGCTTTGAGAGTGAGGTTAGTGCTGTGAGTTTGTGACTTTAAGTCAGTTCTGTTTAGTCACATTTGTAACTGTTGTATTGTTACATTTGCAGGTTCCTGTGACTAACCAGATGCATGCAATGCCGTGGAGAGGAACCAATGTATATTTGGCAACTTCAAAGACAGGTGGCTCTTCAAACAATGCACAAGGGAAGTGAAAATCTGTTATAAGCAGTTTGTTTTTGTTGATACTCCTGCAAAGCCAGTTCTTGTTTTGGAAGCTCAAATGATTCATACGTGGAAGTTTTTTGTAATCTGTGTTCTATAGTATTAGGATAGACACAGTTTATTTTGTCTAAACTTGGAAGTTCTTAGGGTGAAGTATGTACTTAGTAATGGTTGATGACTGTATTAAGATGTAAACCTAATATTATATATCTGCCTAAGATGTAAACTTTGCACTGCTGTGAATGGCATGACTCAGTTTCTTTTGCTTGAATGGCATGACTCAATCAGTGAAATGCATGTTCATAGACAGATTATGAGTTTAAGATTTGCTTGCTTGTTGAATGGCATGACTGAAAGTGAAATGGTTTGCTTGTTTCGTTTTGCTTGTTAACTTCAAGAATGTGGGAGACAGGAAATGAAGGGAACATAATGTTCATATACCTTCCAAAATGGTCAATTACATTTCATGACATCCCCATATGTGGGGAACATCTACCACACACCCAACAGAAAAAAAAATGGAACAGAGGATGTTCCTACAAAAAATGGAACAGGGGATGTTCCTACAACAGACACACCTAATCTACCTAATCTGCCACACACACCTAGTAGTTCATCTCATGCTACATTTTTTCATCCAAAGTAATGGTAGAAGAACACAGTAGCAAGTAGGATCCAAGTGCCAACAAGCAACATTTTCATCTTCTTCTCTGTAGCCTTGCTTTTTTGAAGCTCCATCTCCATCTTGTTAATCCTCCTAAGTAGCCCTGGGATGATCTGAGTGGACCTTCGACACATGGGGGGATCCACCCAGCCAAAATCATTGCAGTCATTGTTTGTGCACTTGACAAATCTCCTACCTGGGTTTTGATCGGTCCAAGAAGTGTGAAGGAGCTTCTGATTTCCACATATGATGCAGAGATTGTTGTCCATTGAGAAGGTGCTGTTGTAGGTCCTCCTGTTGTTGCTGCAACTGCTGTTCATTTGGTAAAGATTTGATATCAGTTGATGATGGAGGAAGAGAAAGGATTTTCAGAGGAAGAGAGAAAGAGCAGGGGACAAAGGGCAGGGGACAAAGGGCAGGAGGTTGCTCTGATTTTATAGGGAGATAGGTGCATTTTGGAGGGAAACCAAATAAGAGAGGAGGATTTTCCCTCCAATTTGGGACAGGTCATCAACCACACCCTCCAAAATGTACTCTAACGTTTTTCTTCTTCCCGTTAAGCTCCACATGGGCATTTCCCGTTAATGAGATGACAGAATGGGACGGAAGGAGTCATTTTGAATAACGGCGTTTAAGTTTGGGAGGTAAATTGAAAAAAGTCAAAGTATGGGATGCGATATGTAATTGAGTGCAAAGTATGGGGGGTATTTTGTATTTTTCCCAATTTTTAATTACCGTGAGGTCCACTTCAAAGATAAGATGACTTTTTTGTCCTCACACTCAATGCTCAACACTTCCTTCACTCTCCGACGAGCCAATCTCTAGCGACCGCCAACCTGCCTTCTCCAACCATCGCCAACCTCCGGCGACCACCACACTATGCTCGCCAACCACCGGAGCTCCGTTTTCGGCGATTGGTGAACTCGGAAAAATTCGCAGTGATTACAAAACGTTTGGGGAAAAATTATCAATGGATTGAAAGTTACAACAACGATTTTCAAGGGAAAAAAAAAAAGAAGAAAGATTAAGTACCATGTGAATTTTTAAAACTTTGCAGTGATTAACCTCCATTAGCCCACTGCATAAGACGACCAAAAAAAACATAAAGCACCAAAAGAACTCCCTGTGTTTGCAAGATCTTCACAGCCAAACTAAGTACCATGCGAATTTTTTAAAAATTCATTTTTAATGATTCTGGGGTCGTCTTATGCTGTAAAGACTAAAAGTGGATATGAAATTAAGAGGATCGAAAAAATTCATAGGCTGCGAATTTCTAAAACTTACTACTGTGAATTTTGAAACTACGACTGCAAATTTCTTAAACCTTCTCGTCCACTTGCACAAAGGAGATCTCGTAAGCTCTCATAAGGATCAAAGGAGCTCTGGTCCTCTTGCTTAACAAAGAACTCTCAAATTCGCTTTGATTTCTAGCCTTGGACTGAAAATTCGCAGTGAATTTTTTGTACCCATACGCTTGGAGAGAGAGAGAGAAAGAGATACCCATACGCTTGGAGAGAGAGAGAGAGATAGAGACTTTCGTTTTGTTCAAAAATAGCCACCCACCCCGATAAAGTTTTCTGTCTTTTTGTACCCATCACCATTAATTAACTTTTTTTTGGTTCTTTCTTTACCACCCACCCACGCCAGTGATGACTTTTTGTTTTCCCCAATAAAGCTTTTTGAATTTTGTTTTTGTTTTTTGTTCTTTCTTTACCACCCACCCACCCACGCCGTCAGAAACGAAAGAGTAGGCCGGCTTTTTAGGTGTCAGTGGGTAAAAGTTGTTGTTTGGTTCTTTTACTTCTTTACAATGGAAAATAATTGTGTGCGAGCGTTCCAGAGAGAGTTTTCAATTTCCTCCCTCAGATTAACTTCGGAAAACCAAATCTAATCAGGCGATTGTGTTTTTATGGTTCAATTACCTCAATTAAGAGGATTTTCTCTCAAAGTGAAGAAATACAAACCAATATACTTAGAAAATTAAAGAACAATAAGGAAACAAGGTATTTTGATCAATAAATCAAAGATAGACTTACTTCGAAATTGTCTTCAACTTCAAACAAAAAGGTAACAAGAACTTCGAACAATTGATTGTTACAAGAACAACTGAGATCTACTTCCTAAACTACTTCCTAATCTACTTCCTAACCTACTTCGAACTAAGTCGAAATCCTAATTCTACTTGCCAATGAACAAACCAAGCATCATTTGTTGATAGTTGTTTGTTGAAGATTTGTCCGGGGGGCTTTTCACTCTTCGATTTCTTCTATTTATAGGCATTGTTTGCAATTTGAACTTCCCGCTCAAAGAATTTGAACTTGGCTTGCTTCGAACTCCATCTTTCTACTTCAAATTGGCAGTTTCTTCCCTCTAATAGATCTGAACTTGAATTTCTTAAATCTTCCTTCAGAAGCTTTAATTTGAATCTGCACAGTTGCTTAACCAACCCAAATGATTAAGTATTAAGGAAATAACTGCTTTGCACGATATGTTCCACGTGTCTTAACTGTCAACCACCTCGTTTCATATGTTTACACTTGGAGTTCATGCATTTAGCAGTTGAAATCAGGGCTTCGAAGTCAATAACTGCTTTTGACCTGTAACTGCCAATAACTGCTTTTCAAACATGAGAACTAATATGACATCGTATTTATCCATCTTTATATCAGTAACCCAATGCATCTTCATTGACACATATTTGCCAACGTTTGGCATAATTGATTACGTGTCAATTAATTATTGGATTTGTTAATTTTATATGTAAACATACCCCCCACATTAACATCGTTATTCAAAGAATTTGAATACGTGTTAATGTGCCTTTGCCGCTTCGAATTTCTGTAAACTTCCAAAGTGGAAGTTATTAACAGTTCTCGTCACTCCCAATGAGAGAATTACGATTAAGTCCTATGTTTCCCATGAGGGATTTATGGATAATGGGCAATTCATTCTCACGTTCTCCACCTACAAGAATTTGAATCGTTTCAAACTCAAAATTCCATCTATAAAAGAACTCAATTATTGGTAAAATCAATCACCAATTCTCATTCCAAACTTCATCTTTTCAAACCAAAATAACAATGGCTGATGTTACTGTTACTCAAAATGCCTTCGAGAACATGAATCTCAATGGTTTCACTCCTGTTGAAAGTGAGAATGCTGTCACACCCATTGTTGGTGAAATTCGAAGGAATCGCTCTTATGTTGTGGCTCAAATGGAAGAGCAAACACCAGTTGATCCATGGAACCCTCCCATCCCTTCTGCTCCCAAACCATTTCTATGGGGTTTTGCCATCTGAAATAGTGGTGGTCAAGATGGATGACCCTGCTGGTTTTAAGGGCTGGAGCAAATATCGCTCATTGGCTATGAGTTGGTATTTATCTCCTTTTATTAGAGACGATCCTAACATTATGCTGCTTGACAACCTTATTGCTTCTTGTCTCACTCCTCCATTCTTTAAAGTGTGTGAGACAGAAACGTCTAGCTTTGCTAGTTATGGTGAACTTAAGCATCAAGCCACTAAGCAATATATCTATTGGTTAAATGAGGTTCGAAGGCCTCAATTTGGTGCAAACTTAATTGATCCTGCTGATCCTCCTCTTCAAACCCTTCCAGAGAACCCAAATTGGTTCGAAGAGTTGAAGAATATCAAGTTTGACCCTACCATTGCTCATGCTGATGTTTCTTATACCCTTTTCCCACAATCTGACTTTGTTAAAGCCAAGGACCTATTGGCTGCTTTTGTCTTTCTAGATATGGGGATTCTTGAGGAAGATGTCCCTTATAAGAACTTTTTATGGGCTTGCGAGACCCTTCAAGGTATTACTTCTGAGCAAAGTGGTTCTTTTATCCACTCTTTTCTAAGTCAGCTACCTCTTCTTCGAATGTGGATGAAGAACAACAGTTCTGCATTTGGGTTCAATCAAGATCTCCATGATTATGAGATTGTTCATGATCAGGTCACAAGACTTCATAACAAGATAAAAAGCTTGAAGGGAGATTCCTTCGAAATGCCCACTGATGTTTCTAAAATGCTTCGAAAGAAGTTTGAAAGACGCATGAAGAGGAACGCTTTCAAGTTGGTCAAATTCAAAATCAAAGCCAAAGGTTTGGTTTTGAAAATCAGGCCACTGATTGAGAAAAAACTCAAACTGGATGAAGAAAACAGGGTTAGGATAATGGAGAGGGAATTCTTCAATTTCACTTGGGCAATGTTTCATGCCTTAGTGACTTGGAGTTTTTCTCATTATTTTCAAGTCATTCCAACTCCAACTGCTACTCCAGCACCAGTAGATGTTTAGTTTATTCTTTGATGTAATAGAATTCCTCAGGTAGCATGTAATCCTTTCATGTTTAATGCCAATTTAGTTTCTATTATGGTTATCTGTATTCTATAATGCTCTTTGAAGCACTTTTAAATACTTTAAACCAGTTCGAACTTAAAGAAAACAAAATAAAGAAGAGTATGCTTGAATTTAAACCAATGAAAATGGTTTAACAATGAGTAATAATGCTCAAATTAAAACCAAATATTACTTGAGGCTTTAAATTCAGACTTGGGCCAAAATACAATGTAGTCCCAATTATCTTTTAACCAATACTTGACCCAAACCGAAGCACCGTTTCATCGCAACGTATATATCTAGGGCTTAAGGCGTTTTCGTTGTCACTTTACTCTCAAACTTTCAAACGCTCTTATTCCCTCCTCTACTCTTAAATTTTTACAACCATGGCCTCTGAGAGCGAAACATCAAAAGGTACCCCTTCCCTTGTTCTTAGAAGGTTAGTTTCCAGGGAAATTGGGAAATTTAAGTCTGGTAGTGGTGCCTTACAAAATCTCACTTTTGTCGAACACCCTTTTAAAACCAATACTCAAATCCTTGGTCCTGCATTCTTTGACCTTCCCTTAGATTTCACACCATGTTACCCTGTTCTCGAAAAGAGTGACCTCGTAAAAGATAAGCCTCTAGACTTCTCCAATTGGGCCAAGAAAATTTTCGTTTGTTGGCCAAATTATGATAGAGAATGGGAAGACTGGACCAAGCGCATGTTGAAACTCAAGAAGAAGGAATTAGAAGACACTGGATTAATACATGTCATCTTCTTGCTTCAAATTGGTATAAACCAAAACCCTTCACTTATACATGCTGCCTTAGCCTTCTGGGATCCATCATTTAATTATTTTAGATTTAACTGTGGAATGATGGCTCCCATAGTTTTAGACGTGTCTTTCCTTATTGGGCTTCCTCTATATGGCCCTGCCTTAGACATCACCTCGTCCATGGAAGTACCGTTTTTGAATGAAATTGAATATACTGGGAAAAATGCTTCATATGGTAAATTTCTAGATGCTGAAAGGAAATACTCAGATGAAGTATCTGGAAAAGAAATGTTTGCATATCTTTGGTATACCCTGTGCAAAATGATTTTTTGCCATGGTGGTAAGAAAATGATGCTTGAATTTGCACCCTTAGCCTACATCCTTTCAAAAGGAGAAACCATTGATCTGGCTTCTTACTTCTTAGGCTATGTTTACAAGGTAGGGTCTGACAACCATGCCAAACCACTCACTTGTAATTTGGGAGGCCACCTTTGGTTTCTACAAATCTGGCTGTTAGCCTATTTTCGAGATCATCAGGTTGCTGAAAGATCTCCCCTCACTATTTATGGGGGAAAATTCCTTATTTTAGCTTCGACTCCTCTTAATCTAGTTGGATACTTATAGTATTTTTATAAGGTGAGAGAGGACAAGGAGGAAAATGAATTCCTTCCTTTTGATGACTAGGATGTTGGCCCTAAATGGATTAGAAGAATGATGGAGCAAAGAGGGACCAGCACTTATCGTGATGCTTGGGCAAGCATTCTCTTGCCAAGAGAAATCATCATAGGGGTTAAATTGGAGGATGCAGACAAGCCCATGTGGAGGTTTATTGCCCCGCACAATTTTCTAGGCAGTTTGGTTTAGTTCAAGCTATCCCTTGCCCTTATCCTGGAGAGGTCAATATTGACATGTCTGCAAGGGGTAAAGTTGATAAAAATCATCTTTCGCGTATCAATGTTGAATACAAGAGAGTCAGAGCAAGATTCCAGCCATACAGATTTGCTATTGTAGGCTCTCCTCACCCAAAATTTTCTCAATGGTGGCACAACATAATGGAATTGTATAACAAGTCTGATGCTGTCAAAACTTTTGTTAAGGATATTGGTATCACCCCTGATGATGCAACCCAATCTGATTCAATATCAGATGATGGGTTTGGGAGAGGTTCGAAAGACCCACAACAAGGGGAGCAACAAGGAGATATACCAGAGGCACAAACTTCTATTTTAGTGCCTGTTGCTTTGGATGTTAAACCTCTCCAAGTTGTGCCTCAGATAGTGACCAGGGCTCAGAAACAAAGAGCTACTCCTCCTCCTCCAACAGGTAACTTGTGCTTCTTTTGCATATAATATTTTACTTTCATTGCACTTGCTTTTCTTATTTATATCTTTCAAATGCAGGATCACCATTGCTCAAGAAAAGTAAAACAAGAAAAGATTTTACTGAGGTCCCTGCTTCATCTCCTTCAAAACCAGGTGATTTTCATAAATCTGCATTGACCTCAACCTCCTTTATTAGATATATATTTTCATCTTTTTGTCCCTTCTAACAGCTAGAAAAAGAAAAGATTCCAAGGAACAAGGGCAAGAGGTTGATCCCAAGGAGGCCAATCTTCCTAAAGTTTATGAGGCTTCAAAGAGGAGAAGGAAAGTGCTGATTGAAGAACCAGAAGTGGAAGAAACAAAAGATGTTCCAATAGGCCAATTTGTAAAAGGTAAACCTCATGATCTTTTCTTCAGATACCGTACTTTTTGGCCTTCGCACTCAATTTCAAACCATTTATCCTTGAACAGCACAAACAAACAACATACAAACTACTTTTAGTCTTATCTTTTACTAAAGGACTCCCAAATAGTTGGGACATAAGCCTTTAGGTATCTCCAATTAATTTTTCTCCTATGGACATAACCATTTAAATCTCTTAAATGATATGCCCCTCTTTTAAGCACTCTATGTACTTGGAAAGGCCCTTCCCAATTTGGAGCCCATTTCCCAAGTCCTTGCTTTCTTTCTATGATAGCCAGCACTACTTGTGCGGGGTATTTTCCAAGAACTACAAAAGACGTACAAACTAGCTCGTCCGAAATTACCACGTGCCCATGCATGAGGAAAATGACACGGAATAATACGTGGACGACCACCAAGCCCATAATCTAGTAATAACCCAAATCTACCTGCTCGTCGGATAACACAGATGGAACGGCCCAATGCGGGATAAACCCTAGTAGCGGACTTACCTTGCGAAGATAAGGAAAGGAGGGAATATTCGAAGATATTCCCAGAATCAGTTAAACTTGCGAAGATAAGCACAATATTACTCAGAGATGGAAAACCAGTCAACATACTAAACAAGGAGCGAACTCCCATGTAGGGTAAAGCTCCGAACGAGCAATATGCGGCCATCTTGGCAAGAATCCTTATCGAATAAGGATTCAGAATCATGCAGGCTACGCTGCCCAATAAGGAAGAATCCTAAGCTTGGAAGGATTCCATACAAAGAAGAATTCCACAGGGACTGTAAGTGCAAATTAATTGCCTATATAAGCACATGACTCCTAAACACTAGAGGTATGCAAAAACCCATTCTCACACTTATACACTCGTTTTGCTTATCCTCCAGTTCATCCGTACTAACTTAAGCATCAGAGGGCCCTTGCCGCCTAGAGGCAAGGGTGCTTTGACAGTTTGCTCGTGCTGTAGGATCGAGGTCGCTCCATTTGAAGAGGATTTGATCTCATAAGAGCATGGAGATAACTTCGTGAGTTTTTCCCCTCTTACAATTGGCGCCGTCTGTGGGAAAAGGAATAAACCCCCACGAAGATCATCCATGGACGATCGAGATCTACACACACCGCAAAAGAATGGGGCTGGGAGGGATCCTTCCTTAGAACCTCCCAGCGCCCCTAAGAAGCCTCCCTTCACAAGGGTGGCGAGCCAGGTGATTCGACCCGGAAGTACGATGTGATTTTCATATGGGAAGCTCTGGACATGATACCAACAACTGCCCCACTGACCTACCCCACCTTTAGCCCTTGCCCGACTAAAAGAAAGGGCCCGCTCTAAAGGCTTTCCTTTGAAAGAAACCAGCATTGTACCCATCAGGACCAGGGGCTTTGTTAGGATTGAGAGACATGAAAGTTTCCTTGATCTCTAGGTTAGAGATCTCAGTAATCATTGAGTTTCTTTGGACATCAGAGAGTTTGGTGCTAACAAGCTGACTAATCCTAGGACCACCATGGTACTGTGTGGGGTGAGGGGTACCAAGCAATTGAGTATATTACTCAATAAATGACGGAGGACCCATCACGGAGGGATCAACGGAGGAATTCCCCGCCACGCCACACCTCAAAAAAGACAAACTCTAGGGTGAGGCGGGATAGGGAATACGCACAGTGGCGGAGCCACGTGCATGCCAGTGTGGGCCTGTGCCCACACTGGATTTTTGAAAGGATTTTTTTTTTCAATTTTGCATTTTTAGAAAAATATACATCACTTTTTCATATACACAAAAAACTAATTAGGTGCTCTTGGGGCGTCATTACTTGGTGTTATAATGTTATTCTCCCGCGCATATTTATGTGGGACTCAATACTAAATATATAAATATATGAGTTTTACCTGCATATGTGATGAAAGCCAATAAAAAAAAAAGTAATAGAGAAGGGTTTAGGGCATCACGTGGCGATGCCCCAAAACCACTGTATAACTAATTACTCACAAACAAGTCTTAATTAAGTGAAATTTTTGCTTCGAAACTATAACGTGTTTAAGGAACCCCTAGACCTCCACCAACTTGAACCCCAAACCCCAAACCCCCCTTGGAAGCCAAGAGGTACAACAAAATAGGCTAAGAGGAACATCTATCCATAAAATGTTAGTCAAGCGAGACTCATTTCAAATGAAAATCAAGATACATTAGATTCTTTAAAAAGAGATTTTTTTTTCACAACAAAAGTACTGGCATTTATAAATTGTGCCCTCACTGGAGCAAATTTTTGGCTACGCCACTGAATACGTAAAAAGCTTCGTGTGGAGGGAACAGGAAGTCTCAGACCTGGCGCGACAGATCGCTCAGGAAGAGGCTGCCATCAAAAACCTGAAGGAGCGCTTGCGACAAGCGGAGGAAAATTTGAAATCCAGATCCCGAGACAGAAGTAAAGACATGAGACGATCGGGCGAACCCTCACCGAAAAAGAAAGACTCCAGGGTCACGAAGGGCCCCCAGAGGAAGAGAAGAGCCACGAGTGAATCCCCAGATAGCAGGGGAAGAAGGAGGCATGGAAGGGACCGATACGAGAGGTCCGATTCAAACGAGCACTACGACGGGCGCGAAACGGCCCGGGAAGCAGCTAGAAAAGCACTCAACCACGTGGCTGTTTCCCCACTCGCCAAGTGGATCCAATGGGCGGACCCACCCGCCAGGATCAAGCACAATTCGTTCGTGTTGTATGAAACTACAGATGATCCGGTAACTCACATCCAGCACTACCAGCAGGCGATGTTTATGCATGCAAGGGACGATGCCTTGATGTGTAAGATGTTTCCGTCAAGCCTGGGTAAGGTGGCGTTGAGCTGGTATCATCACAAGTTGGCACCAAACTCGATCAACAGTTGGAAGCAACTCTCCGAAGAATTCATGGCCCGATTCCTGACGAGTCGTGCGACACCAAAAACTTTTGATATTCTAACTGCCATGGGGCAGAAAGAAGGAGAAAGTTTGAGGGAGTATTCTAAAAGGTACTGAGAAACTTTCAATGAGATTGAGGACTGTAGCGAGGAGTACGCTATAGCAACTTTCAAGACGAGCTTGCCTGTTAGCTCAGATCTGAGAAAATCTTTGACGATGAACCCAGTCAGGACGGTGGCAAAGCTCATGCAACGTATCGAGCAGCATGCGCTCGTCGAAGACGATCGAATGCGAGAGAGCAAGAAAGAGAATGCAGGACGACATGTTACGTCGGAGAAGAAAACGGCAGAGCAAAAAAGTTACAGGAAGGAGTACCCGACCAGCAGGAAGGACAGTTCGTTCAACCGAAGGGATAAGGTTGTTGTGGAGACTCGTTCTTTCTATAGCATTTACACAATTTTTAATGTGCCAATCTACAAGATGTTGTACAAACTCAGGGACAAACCATGGTTCCGTGATCTGCCAAAAATGATGGGAAATCCCGAAAGACGGAGAGCAACGAACAAAAAGTGTAGCTTCCACTGGGACTGGGGGCATATGACGGAGGACTACTTTGAGCACAAGAAGTTCCTTGACGAGAAGGCCGCTGAGGGCCTCCTCGACGAGTACGTTGCAGAAAGAAAAAAGGACCAGGCAACTCCAGTTGAGGAAGTAGACTGTTTAGCAAAGCCCAAAGGACTGATCCAAATGATTCAAGGTCATGCAGCCCCCTATATCGAAAGTGAGATAAGGTACGTACAAAGGCAGAGCGAGCATGCGAAGCATGTGTATAAGCTAGGCGTGAAGAGGCCTAGGGAAGGAGAAATCGTGGCACAACCAATCACATTCACAGACGAAAACCTTGACGGGGTAACGCTGCCACACAATGATGCTTTGGTCGTTACCCTACGTTTAGGGGAGTACGACGTTGAGAAAATATTGGTGGATCAGGGGAGCTGCACAAAGATCCTGTATTTCGACACCTTCAAGAAGATGGAATTGCCTAGGATGAACTTGGAAAGAAGCCATACTCCCTTGATTGGGTTCGGATCGCAGCCAGTCTGGCCCATTGGTAATGTGACATTACCTGTACGAGCAGGGTCTGTTGTATTGAAGACAGAGTTCCTGGTTGTTGATGTCCCATCCTCCTACAATGCCATCATTGGCAGGACCTGGCTGCACAAAATGAAGGCAATTTCATCAACTTACCATCAGATGATAAAATTCCAAGGGGCAGAAAGCATTGAACACATCAAAGGAAACCAGAAAGCGGCAAATCAGTGCTTTGTCTCAATGATCAATAGAGCCCCCAAGGCATACCTCGTTTAGTCCGTCGAAGTATCCGATCAGCCTACATTACAAGACGTTGGAGGGAATCCAGCATAGAGAACTGTGGAAGGACTGAAAAAGGTTCAGCTCGATGACCAGGATCCGGAAAGGTACTTTCTGATAGGAGAGAAACTTGACAAACAGGAGGAAGAAGAGCTCGTACAATTCCTCAAACAACATGTTGATGTGTTTGCATGCACGCCCCAAGAGATGCCAGGCAATGATCCCAATCTAATTTGTCATCGTCTAAACGTGGACCCCCAGCACAGGCCAGTAGTCCAAAAGACCAAGAGGTCAGCCCCTCAGCATTCCGAAGCAGTCAATGAAGAGGTTGATCGCCTCCTGGAAGCCAAAGCAATCAGAGAAGTGAATTACCCCGAGTGGCTATCGAATACTGATGAGGCCCTAATATTGTACATATCCGGGCTCATCTAGCTCATTTAGGTCACACATGCATGCGTTTTAGTGCTTTTATATGTTTGATATTGTGCAAGGTGTGTTTTTGTAGGTTTGACATACAACCGAGCTAATAAGTGCGTTTTAGAGCACATTGGAAAGCATATCAAGGATCCAAGGGCCAAGTACACCATGGCACCCCACTAACGAGTCTCAAGGAGCTTTGGAAGGTTCAGGGAAGGCCCGGAACAAAGGAAAAAGAAATTTGGAGCTTTGAACTTTGAGAAAATCTGACCCACTGATAGAAAAAGACTCATATCTCTCAAGATACAAATTCTATGAACATGAGGTCAATTGGGTTTGAAAGTAGACTCATAGAGCTTTCCAACGGTTCAAGAATCACCTCATTCCGAGTTCGGACGAAGCCGGGGCGTGCTCGCGAAGTTGGGGCAAAAATCTGTCTGAACAGATGCTGATGGATCGATCCATCACTTTCCATGGATCGATCCAAGATTCAAAAATTCCCAACAGAAGCCCTTGGATCGATCCAAGGTGATGATGGATCGATCCAATGAAGAAAAATGGCCAAAAATTAGACCTTGGAGCGATCCAAGGTGTTGATGGATCGATCCATGGTGGTGTCCGGGCGAATTTTTGACAGCACATAAAGGTGTTTTGGGTTGGGCTTCCACTTGAATTACTTGCTACTTTGAGCATGCTTCTAGATGTTTGGAGGGCAGAGATGGCTTTTGTATAAATATCTCTCCCTCTCCTCTCTCTCTATCTCCTCCATTAGTTTAGTTTTATTTTAAGTCATTTTCCTCCATTGTTGTCTTCAAGCTTTTAGTGTAATTTTCTTCAAGAACCTTGGTAAGCTTTTATTGTATTGTATTTTCTTCTTCATTAATAGTTCTTGTAATTGTTGGCTCTACATATAAATCTAGTTTATTTGCATTTCTACCGGTTAAATCTTGTTCTTGTTTTCCCATCTTCTTCCTTAAGAAACACTAGTTTAAATTTGTTGTTTGTTAATTTCTCAAGGCTTAAAAGTGTAGGGAAGCTTAGGTTCAATATCAATATCAAGTTTAATCATGAATTTTATTTCTTTCAAATTTCTAATTAGGATTAGCTTAAGCATAATTAGTGAGTAGTTAATTGGGCTTGGTCATGGGGTGATTAACACTCCATGACTCGGGCTAATCCGTTCCTCTCATCTCAAAAGCAAACACTTCTTGTTGATCAAAGAGTTAGGATTAATTTTATGTATCAAAATTTGGATTTGTTAATCTCTTTGATCTCACGTAGCCAAGGGCTTGACCACTTGGCACGTGTGATGCTTAGGGCGATGTCAATCAAAATGTTTGTCTAAATGGCACAAGAATCCTAATCTTTGTGAAACACATTTTCTAGCCAAATGGTTTTAATATCTAAATCTTCCGTTCGGGAGCATCTAACGGTGTCCCGAGCCGGTTATCAAGAGTCGAACGGTTTAGCCTTAGTTGTGGTATTTATGATCCCCTAGACTACGCCTTAGTTTAATTTGCCGTTTTTAATCTTCCGAGTCGTTCACGAAGTTAAGTGAATTCCACCAACAAATCACAAAAGCCAAGTTTGCCGCTTTAAGGCTAAAAACTTCATTCGCAAGTCAACTCTCACGCCGGGTGCGTTCGGTCCCTGTGGATTCGACCCGGTCTTACCGGTTATTATGCTACCGCCGACCTAGCCCTACGCTTGGGGCGACATTATCTACGATACAATCCAAGGTCGCAAGCATTTTTGGCGCCGTTGCCGGGGACCCAATGGTCCATCTAGCGTGAGTTTTTCCTTGCTCCACTGTAAGTATCCCACTCTTTTGTATAGTTTTTCTTATTTTCTGTACATTACTTGTTTTATTAACGAGGCGGCGGACTAGCCCCTCGGAACTGTTCTTGTGGTGAGGCGGTTGCATAACCCCTCCGTTCTGCTAGTCCTAGAAAATCCAAAAAAAAATAAAAAGTGGCTTATTTTGGAAGTTGCTATGAAGGGCTTTTTCAAGACATAACCGATTTCTGTCAACAAGATGATGAGTCATTTTCGCAATGTTGGAAGCGATTTAAATGTTCCATATTCTCTTGGTCTAGTTTTAATTATGAGCTTGGGAATCTTTTGGCTATCTTCAAAAAAAAAAAAAAAAAAGAAGAATGGGAAGAATGGCTATCGAATACTGTTGTCATAAAAAAGAAGAATGGGAAATGGAGAGTATGTGTGAATTTCACCAGTTTAAATAAAGTTTGTCCCAAAGACAGTTTCCCTCTGCCCAACATTGATCAGCTCGTTGATGCAACTGCTGGGTACGAACGAATGAGTTTCTTAGATGCCTATAGGGGGTATCACCAGATAGCAATGCATGGACCAGACGAGGAAAAGACATCGTTTATCACCCCAAGAGGGTTGTACTGCTACAAGGTCATGCCATTCGGCCTCAGAAACGCCGGAGCCACGTACCAGAGGTTGGCAACCCTCATGTTCAAAGATTTGCTTGGGAAGACCATGGAAGTCTACATAGACGACATGGTGGTGAAGAGCAAGGAGAAAGTCAACCACATAACTGATTTGAAGGTAACCTTTGACATCTTGCGACAATTTCAATTAAAATTAAATGCTTCAAAATGTGCATTTGGTGTGAGTTCTGGGGAAGTTCTGGGGCCATTTGGTCACGGAGCGTGGCATCGAGGCCAATCTAGATCAAATTATAGCCCTCCAGAAACTTGAGAGCCCAAAGACAACCAAAGAAGTGCAAAGGTTGACGGGCATGGCGACAACACTAAACAGGTTCATTAGTCGCTCGTCGGATAGCTGCAGGCCTTTCTTCCAGCTGCTGAAGAAGAGGAAAGGATATGAATGGGGACCAGAACAAGAGGAAGCCTTCAAACACCTCAAGAAGTATCTTGGGACCCCACCGTTGCTGTCAAAACCGGAGAAAGGTGAACGACTGATCCTCTACCTAGCCGTCTCACAACACGCAATCAGTGCAACCCTCCTTCGAATGGAGGGTACAGAGCAAAAACCAGTCTACTTCGTAAGCGAAACTCTCCTGGACGCGCACACCAGATACCTCCCTCTAGAGAAGCTCGTCAAAGCTCTGATCATGGCTACACGGAAATTGACACACTATTTCCTGGAGCACCCCATCACTATTTACACTGAATTTCCACTGAAAGCGTTGCTTCGAAAAGCAGACTTCTATGGGAGAATCTCCACCTGGTCGGTATAACTCAGTCAGTACGACATTGACTACCAACCAAGAACGACCATCAAGGGCCAAGTGTTGGCAGACTTCGTAGCTGAGTTTACCCCAACCGAGGTTGAGCCTCTAGTGGTTCGCGAATATGAACCAAGCCCTCAAGATGACAAACAAAACACAGGAAGCTGGCAACTATTCGTTGACGGATCGACGTGCAACAAAGGCTCAGGGGCCAGGATAGTACTGTTCTCTCCAGAACGCCTGATGCTCGAACAATCCGTTTGTTTGGGCTTCAGCGCAACAAACAACGTGGCAGAGTATGAGGCCCTCTTGATTGGGCTCAAAAGTGCAAGGACCCTTGGGGTCAAGAAGTAAAAAATCTTCTGTGATTCTCAGCTTGTGGTGAATCAGCTTACTGGGGAGTATGCCCTAAGGAACGAAAAGATGGCGGCCTACGCCAAAGCCGTGCAGGACGTGATGGCAGAATTCAAAGAGACAAAGATAGAGCAAATCACTTCGGGACAAAACGCTCATGCAGATTCATTAGCTTGCCTGGCTTCATCATTACCTACAGAGTTCAAACGCACGGTGGCGGTTGAATATCTAGCCAAACCCAGCATCGAATAGGATGAAGAAACCAATATGGATGCAAATTTGGGACCGAGTTGGATGGATCCAATCATCGCTTACTTGAAGGATGAAGTCCTACCGGAGGATAAGAAGGAAGCTTATAAAATCAAATTGAAGTCTGCTCGTTTCTGGCTCTCACCATAGAGGAAGTTGTACAAGAAGTCCTATCACGGTCCTTACCTGCTTTGCGTACATCCCTCGTTGGTACAGAAGTTCTTACATGAAATACATGCAGGAGGAAGATCAATAGCGCACAGGGCACTAACCCAAGGATACTAGTGGCCATACATGCAGGAAGACGCAAAGATGTTCGTCAGAAGTTGTGAAAAGTGTTAGCAATTCAAGCCAATAATCCGGACCCCAGCAGAAGACTTACAGCCCCTCACTAGCCCGTGGCCATTCGCCCAATGGGGATTGGATATCATAGGGCCTTTGCCCATGGCAATGGGCAAAAGGAAGTTCTTGCTAATGGGAACTGATTATTTCACTAAGTGGATTGAAGCAGAACCGCTTGCAAAGATCACTGAGAGTAATGTGGAGAAATTTTTCTGGCAGAACATCATAACAAGGTTTGGGGTGCCCTACTGCATAATTTCGGACAATGGGGCACAGTTTGGGCCAAAATTTG
Source organism: Vaccinium myrtillus (assembly GCA_016920895.1). NCBI lineage: Eukaryota > Viridiplantae > Streptophyta > Magnoliopsida > Ericales > Ericaceae > Vaccinium > Vaccinium myrtillus. Next base: position 20,849,375 of record CM029273.1, on the reverse strand, counting down.
AAACTTTTTGTACCAAGCACTAGATACGAAATTACTACTCAACACTAGCATATCCTCAGAGTAACGGGCAAGCAGAGGCCTCCAACAAAACAATCCCCAAAGGGATTAAGCGAAGACTGGAGAAAAAGAAGGGGAGCTGGCCTGACGAGCTCCCAATAGTGCTATGGGCATTCAGGACCACACCAAGACGTTCAACGGGAGAGACTCCATATTCTTTGGCTTACGGTACTGAGGCCGTGATCCCCTTTGAAGTGGGGTTACCAATGAACAAAACGGCATTGGTAGAAGCTGGTGGGAACAACCAAGCTTTGGCAACAAACTTGGATCTCGCAGAAGAACGACGAGAAAGGGCTTTGGTCACATTGGCAGCCTGCCAACAACAACTTTGCAGGACTTACAACAAAAAAGTCCACCCCCGTGAGTTCGGAATAGGAGACCTTGTGATGAGAAAAGTGGTAGGGAATACCAAGAAGGCATCAAACGGAAAGCTTGGGCCAAACTGGGAAGGGCCATACAAAGTGGTTGGCATGGTAGGAGTTGAAGCTTATAGACTTGTAGATTTAGATGGGAATCCGGTCCCCCGGCCTTGGAATATCCAGAACCTTTTGAAGTTTTTTCCTTAAATTTTCTTTTTCTTCCTATGAATAATACCCTTAAAGGCAAAGTAAGATTTTATGGTCAAAATAAGATTTTCTACCTTTATTGAAAATAAAATAACAAGACTATCATGGTTGCGAATAAAACCATCTACTTCTTCTTTTGCAAAACTGTGCATTACTTCACTTTGAGTAAATATGGGTTTTGACCGTACAAACAAACCCTATATTGGGGGCATGATACACTTAATCAATCAGAATGCAGCGAATATTGCACGTCCATGATTAGGCGCGAATATGCCTAAGCTCGTCCATGGCCTCGTCCATGATTAGGCGCGAATATGCCTAAAAATTATCCATGGTTAGGCGCGAACATGCCTATACCTTGCAACGAATATTGCACCACGTGGCCACGTCCACGGTTAGGCGCGAATATGCCTAAAAATTGTCCATGGTTAGGCGCGAACATGCCTAGACCTCGCAGCGAATAATGCAAACTGTGTCAAGGGTTGTGATTAAGCTGATCAAACAGGCACAAGGCCTCTTCACTAGGCCTCACGGACCTCAGTGGCAGAAATGTTACCTGAACCATCACCACCAGGGGAGGGGAGCTCAACCTGCTGCTCGTCAGGGACGGATGTGTTGCCACTAGCTTTCTTCTGGCTAGGGTCAACAACTGCACTTTGGTTTGGCACAACAACACTCGGGGGAGCAGCATCCCTACGTCTGGGGTACTCAATCTCAGTCCAAATTGTATCTCATCTATCAACGTCTTGTTTGGTCAGACACGCCTTCCAGCCTCTAGCAAAGAACAGGTCTTCGAACTGCGGCATCTGGGCTTTGAACTTCATCTTTGTATCATTCACTCCTTGATTGTAGGCCTGGTCAAAAGACGCCTGAGCAACAGCCAATTCAGCCTCCACGGTTGCCTTGCTCTTTTGAGCATTCGATAGCTCTGTCTCCAAAAGCCCAAGTCTGGTCATGGCATCACTAAAGTTACGTTCAGACTCACCCACACGACGCTTTAATGAAGCCAGCTCTTCCTTCAACTTCTCATTCTCATTGGTCATCAGCTGGTTGGCGTTGATCAGATGGTTAACACTGACCTTCAACTCGTCATTCTCAGTCTTCAACTGCATGTTGGCACTGGTGATTGCTCTGTTGTCCTTGGCAGCACGGTCATAAGCGACGTACATGAGTTGCATAGACTGCAATTCATCACAACCAATCAACAAATCAACCAAAGATAAGGGACCCTAAGCAGAAAATACCACGGGGATTGAACAACAAAATTCATACCTTGATGTGGTGTTGAAAACCATTTTTCAGAAGCTTGAGGTAACTGGACCCAGCCTCTCTCTCAACATCCCCAGGAAGCAGAACATCTCGTCCAACGGCCAAAGCAACCTCAGCATTATCGCAACTGTCAAAGGCAAGGACAAGCTGGGTGCCACAGCGCAGAGGAGGATTCCACACGGCCAGCTCAGGCTCAGGTTCAGGCTCAGGAGTCAGGGGAGGTGGCTGAGCAGAAGAACTCCTGGTAGTACGACGACGTTGCTGAGGAGGATTGGGAGCGGGAACGGACTCTTCTGGGCCTCTTCTCCAGAGCAACGTCAGACCCTCTTTACTCTAGAGGGGGAAGAGGAGGAGAAGGGGGACGAGCAGAAGAAGAAGCTCCCAAAGGATCAAGGAACTAGACAGGGGACTCATCATCATCAAGAGTTATAAAGTCAGAAAAGTCAGGCATAACTCTCGGCATGGCTGTAACAGGGAATTGGTCTCTCACAGGAACACTGCTAGTACTCTCTCCAGACAATTCACTCTGAATATTTTCACAAGAAAAGTCAATTCCAAGATAATTGTTCGTACGAGAAGCGTGGATAATTACGGAGAAAAAGCCTCTAAATAGAAGAACGTCTTACCCCAATACAACCTCTTCCCCTACGCAAATTCCTAGCAGAAGTAGAAGCCTCACTTATACGGACACCACCACGGTAGGAGGGATTGTACTTCAGTAAAACATGTGCAGCTCTACCTAGCCCTTCTGGATCAATTCCCCTAATGCCTGGAAACTTGAGCACTCTCTCAATGTCAAGGAGATGGACACCGTCGTGCACCAACAAATGACCCTCGTTGATGTTCTCCGCTGCAGAAACAGAAAGAGTAGACATGATAAGCAACATGGAAGAAGTTACTAAAATAAAGAAATTGACAAAGGACAGAAAAGAGGAAAAAAGATGTGTACGCCAAAAAATGTGGGGGCAAGGAGGCCCCACGACGTTGCCACCCTCATCCCTGGGCAAGAAATTTCCAATCACAATAAAAAAATCATCATTCTCCCCACGACAGGAATTGGGAAGATCGGTCACTAGACGACGCTTTTTGTCCCGTATTTTGAGATAGTAAGTCCCATGGGTGGTGGGGCAGACGCTGTAAAGACGGCGGATGTTGTACCATCCCAGGTTAGTGCCCAAAAGTCTATTAAGGGCCACCACTCCCATAACCACACGATAAAAGTTGGGACAGAGTTGAAGAGGGGTCAGGCGACAAATGTTGCAGATCTCGACTAGCAAAGGGTGTAGAGGAAACCTAACACCTCCTTCCACAACGGCTAAAAGGGGAACGTGAATCCTATCCTTAGTTTGGTCATGGGTATCAGTACCAGGAGGAGCCAGGACAAGATTAACATCATCAGGGACTTCGTAAAGGCAGCGGAAGGCCTCCATAGGTGCCTCATTATCGCAGAGGCTCCTAAACCTACCCATGGCGAAAAACCCCTGCAGGAACAGGAAAACCCTAAAAAAAGACTATGCAAGAAGAACGGAGAAGGTTGCAAGAAACATACAGGCAATCGACGACGGTCGGAGAAAGTCTTTTCCGGCAGAAGAGGAGTCTGTAAAAGGGACAATTCAAAAGGCACAGGGGAAATGGTGCTCTCAATGGAACAACTCTCTCTCGAAGCAACACAGATATGGAAAGAAAAAAAGAGGGGGGGGCTAAGGAAACGTCTTATACCTTCTCAAAATTCAAATAGTGCTTCATGACGTCATCTCAAACGACGGCGTTTAAAGGCCCTCACACCTTTCCAAGAAAGGGTTGGGAACGTCAAATCAGTAATTAAAAGGGTGTAATGATTCAAACCACCCGGAGGATGAAAAGGTGCTTTGGAAGTTACGCTCATGCCTGTTGGCGCAGACTTATCGCTTGGAAAAACTGCGCAACAACTGACACGTGGCAGGCGCATCGGTACGAAGCGTAGCGATGGTACGAAAAGATAAACATAGCAGTAACTGTTCGTCAATTAGCTTCAGCTCGTCATGCGCGAATATGCATGGACGACCAAAAGCTGGGGAGCAATTGTGCGGGGTATTTTCCAAGAACTACAAAAGACGTACAAACTAGCTCGTTCGAAATTACCATGTGCCCATGCACGAGGAAAATGACACGAAATAATACGCAGACGACCACCAAGCCTATAATCCAGTAATAACCCAAGTCTACCTAATCGTCGGATAACGCAGATGGAACGGCCCAATGCGGGATAAACCCTAGTAGCAGACTTACCTTGCGAAGATAAGGAAAGGAGGGAATATTCGAAGATATTCCCAGAATCAGTTAAACTTGCGAAGATAAGCACAATATTACTCAGAGATGAAAAGCCAGTCAACATACTAAACAAGGAGTGATACTCCCATGTAGGGTAAAGCTCCGAACGAGCAATATGCGGCCATCTTGGCAAGAATCCTTATTGAATAAGGATTCAGAATCATGCAGGCTACGTTGCCTAATAAGGAAGAATCCTAAGCTTGGAAGGATTCCATAGAAAGAAGAATTCCACAGGGAAAGTAAGTGCAAATTAATCGCCTATACAAGCACATGACTCCTAAACACTAGAGGTATGCAACAACCCATTCTCACACTTATACACTCGTTTCGCTTATCCTCCAGTTCATCTGTACTAACTTAAGCATCGGAGGGCCCTTGCCGCCTAGAGGCAGGGGTGCTCTGACAGTTTGCTCGTGCTTCAGGATCGAGGTCGCTCCATTTGAAGAGGATTTGATCTCATAAGAGCAGGGAGATAACTTCGTGAGTTTTTCCCCTCTTACACTACTTTCTGAACTAAATCACCTATATCAAAGTTTCGAACAGCTACTTTCTTATTATAACTCCTAGCTACTCTGGATTTCTATAGCATAATTTGATTCAGAGCTTTAATCCTTTCTTCATCTATCTCTTCAAGCTCCATATGCATTGTTTGATGGTATGCTCCAATGTCTATATTGTTTTGAGAGGCAACTCTTTGTGATCTCATTACAATTTCCATTGGCAATACATCATGCCCATAGGTAAGAGCAAAAGGAGTAGTTCCTGTGCTAGTCCTTTTGGTGGTTCGATATGCCCACAACACATTTGAAAGCATACTTGGCCATTCTTCTGGATTTTTGTCAACCATTCTTTGAATACCTCTTTTGATGATCTTATTGGTTGATTCTGTTTGGCCATTTGATTGAGCATAATAAGGTGTTGAATTGATTAACGAAACCCCATGAGTTGCTGTAAAAGCTTTTACTGCTCTACCTTAAAAATGGATCAATTATCCACTGTTATGGTTTCTGGAGATCCAAACCTATAGATGATACTCTTAATGAATTCAATTACTTGTTCTTGAGACACACTTTCAAAAGCTTGAGCCTCCACCCATTTAGTAAAGTAATCAGTGGCAACTAAAATAAATTTATCCCCACTTCTAGAAGCAGGATAAATCATGCCAATCATGTCCATTGCCCTACCTCTAAATGATCAAGGCTTAACTACATATTGCAATTCAGTGGCAGGTAATCGTTTGAGAGGTCTTGTCTTTTGACAAACATGACATCCCTTTGCATAATCAATACAATCCTTAAGGATAGTAGGCCAATATATTCATACATTCGAATCAACCATCTCATCTTGATTCATGCTTGATGAGCTCTACAAATACCTTCATGAACTTCTGCCATAACCTTAAAGGCATCAAACCTTATTCAAACATTTCAACAAAAGTCCATCTGCGCCTCTCTTGAATAACTCTCCATTATACATAATGTAATTAACAGATCTTAACCTTGTTGCTTTATCTGTTTTTGCATCAGGTTTTGTCAAATAATCGATCAATGGTTGCCTCCAGTCATTTGGATTAGAAGAAACAGTGATTTCATCTATTTCGAAGTCAATATTCCTATCCTTAAGCATAGGCAAGGATTTCCTTAAAGTCAATTGACAAAACTCTTTGCTTTCATCAGTGATAAACTTAAATCATGATGCCCTTTGAGCCACTGCATCTGCTTCTCCATTAAAGAATCTTAGAACATAAGTGAATGTAATCATGTGGAATTGCTTAATCAAAAGCTTTACATATTGATGGTAAGACTTTAAACCAATATTATGACAAATGAATTCTCCATTTACTTGGTTTATGACTAATTGAGAGTCTCCAAAAACTTCAACTATATCCACTTTTAAAGTGAGCAGAAGTTCCAAATCCATAATTAGAGCTTCATATTCTACTTGATTGTTTGTACATTCCCCCTCATTTATCTGAAATCCAAATTTGGTTTTCAAACCTTGAGGAGACTCCAAAACAATTCCAATCCCAACCATTTGAGATGTTTTCGAACCATCGAACCACATTTTCCATGGCTTAATTGTTACTATGTCAACATCTGCTATTTCTGGAGTTTCAACTCCATTTGAATGATCAGCCAAAAAGTTAGCCAAAACTTGTCCTTCTACTGACTTTTGGGGAACATACACAAGCTTGAATTTCAATTAAAGAAACAATCCATTTCTCAATTCTGCCACTAAGTACAAGTTGAGATAATAGACACTTCATAACATTAGTCTGAGAAATTACATAAGTTACTCTAGGCATCATATAGTACCTGAGTTTCTTTGAAGCAAATAACAAAGTTAAACATAACTTTTCAACTGCAGAATACCTACTTTCACAATCATTTAGAAACCTACTTAAATAATAGATAGCTTGTTCCTTGCCTTCATCATTGTCTTGAGCTAACAAACTTCCTATTGAGTCATGATTTGCTGCTAAATACAACTTCACAGGCTTTCCTTTCTCAGGTGGAACTAGGACTGGAGGATTGATCAAGTACTCCTTGATGGCCTTGAAAGCATCATCATGCTCTTTTGTCCATTCGAAGTCCTCCCCATCCTTCAATTTCAATAAAGAAGAAAATATTTTAGTTTTCCTTGCAGTATTAGATATAAACCTTTGAAGAAAATTCAATTGACCAAGAAATTTTTGCAGTTCTTTCTTGTTCGATGGAGGTTTAGCCTCAATAATAGCTTTAGTCTTATTCTTATCAACTTGAATACCTTTGCTATGAACCAAATATCCCAAAAAATTTCCTGCCATGACACCAAAAGCACACTTAACAGGATTCAGTTTCAGTTGATAATGCTTCATTTTTTAAAAGGCTGTCTTCAGATGTTGTATATGATCATCCATTGATTCTGATTTGACAATGATATCATCAATATAACACTCCAAAAAACCTCCAATTATTTCATGAAAAATAGTGTTCATTGCTCTTTGATAAGTAGCACCTGCATTTTTTAGCCCAAATGGCATTTTGACCCATTCAAAGGTCCCAAGATTACAAGGGGCTCTAAATGCAGTTTTATGAACATCTTCTTCAGCTATACAAATCTGATTATACCCTGAATGTCCATCCATAATAGACATGATTTTGTGCCCTGCAGAACTATCCACAAGCATGTCCACTATAGGCATTGGGTATTCATCTTTAGGAGTTGCAGTTTTTAGATTTCTAAAATCAATACAAACCCTAATCTTCCCATTTTTCTTAACAACGGGAACAATATTTGATAGCCATTCTACATTAAAAGATTTTGAATCTCTTTCTTAACCAGTATTATGGTTTCAGGAGACATTTTCTTGGAAGTTATTTAAAAGGTTTGCAATTAGATTTGATAGGTAATCTATGCTCATCCAAATCCCTACTCAAACCTGTTAATTTCTTGTAGGTCCAAGCAAAGCATTCCTTATTCTCTTTAAGCACTGCAAACAACTTAGCCTTTGAAGTAACATCAAGCTCTTTATTGATATGCACAGTGTTTGGAACAATTCCATCTCCCAATTCCACTTCTTCTAAAGGATCTTGGAAATCTACATAGCTTACAAAGGCCTCTTCTAACATACTTGGCCTCAACCCCCAGTCAGATTTTTCAGCCAATGATTCTTCCTAATCGTTTGTTTCATGCAACTTCTGCTCTACCTCTAGAGCCATAAATTTAACCAAAACCAAAGAATTGGCCTCTTCAAATTCTATCTTGGATTTACATCCAAGCAGCCTCATCTGGTAGATTGTCTGATTCATAATCAACTGCTTGTTTAAGCGTGGATTTTAACTCTGCCAATTCTCCAACTTCCAACACACTGGATGGAGGGGTGGCAGGTTGTGCTATTTCACTTAAATGGATGATCTAAGGTTTATACATTTTAGCCTCTGCACAATTTGTTAAAGTACTAAATGGATGAGGGTTTGCCTTGACTTCTTCAATCCCTACTCCTTTTCCATTTTCATACTTCACAATCATTAGGGCTTGATGCATTCAAGAAGGGATCCAACCATTCACATGAATCCAATCCCTTCCAAGTAAAGCATTATATTTACTTGTGAAAGTATCCACAACAAAGAATGTTGTGTCAGTTTCCACTTGACCAACTTTTAAACGTATGAAAACAATTCCCTTAGGGTTCTTACTTTCACCAGTAAATCCAGCAATGGATGTACTTGTTGGAATTAATCGAACCTTCTCCTTTCCCAATTTCTTCAAAGTTCTGCAAGGTAAAATGTTTACTGCTGCACCATTATCAACCGGGACTCTATTTAACATGATTCCATCAAATGAAGCAGAGATGTATGATGCCTCATATCAATTGAAGGTGGTTTGAAAGGATAAGAAATGTCAGCACTATTTAAATCAACAATTAAAGGATACTCAGAATCTGAATCTGGAACAAATGTTGCTCTTTCCTTAGAAGTTACTTCTGGTTCCTCCATTGCATTAGCCATGACAAGAAGATCTTTTTCTTCTTCTTCCTCCTGAATTTTAGAAATTATTGCTCCCCATCCCTCATTCCAACCGTTATCATATGTTAAATCATATTCATTATCACTGGAAACATCAATGATCTCCACAGGGGCAACTTCTGATTATAAAGCCCTTCGAACTCAAACTAATGAATAATTTGGCCCAAATGGTCCAAAATTCATAGGAGAAGGAGATACCATGTTAATTTGGACTTCAGGTAAAGTTCCAAACTGAATAGTCCTTTCTCCATGCGTTTGTTGCTCTGATTCATTTTTTGCAATCTCTACTTTTTCAGCAGATTCCATTGTAGAAATTTCCATAGGGGAAAACGCTTCAACATGAGAGGCATTTCCTTCTCCTTTTTTTTTGTTCTACTATCATGGCTTCTAATAAGCCAGATTGATAGCTTGCTAGTGAATTCGGACAAAAATGACTATTTTCATGCATCTCATTATCTATTCTTGTAGCCAAACACTCCAATGTTTTCCTTTCAAACTGTGTAATCCCTCTTTCAAGAGATTTCTCTTAATATTCTCTTTGAAGCCTGTTAAACCTTGGATTAAACTTATTACCCCCATTAGAATTCTCCTTTGAGCCATATTCTTCCATTTGAAAGCTTGTATACCTCCTTTGCAACTTCCTCTTTTGAGTCCTTGTTAGCATGGGTACCATTTGAGGTGTCTTGATCTTTGGATTTCGAACTAAAACCCATTGACCAGTAGGAGCATTTGGAGGTTTGATCATCCTATTTCCAAACTTGGAAGCAGCCTTATAACCTTGGAAAAGTTCTGGTTTTACTTTTTCAAAAACCAATCAGGAACTCTTTTAACCAAAGTGAATTGGTCCTCCTGCACCTCATTTTCTTGATCCATTGGAGCCTTTCCAGTGTTAACCTTCTTTGAAGGAGGATACTCCCTCTTCGAAGCTGGTGGAACTGGACTAGAGGGCACATTTCTTTTGGAAACCAACCAAAGCTTCTCATTTTTTCCATGATTTGGACTTACCCAAGATTTCTTTTCATTATTCTGATCTAAAGCGCTTCTTTTCATCCTTTTTGGAAAGAAATCAACCCCCTGCCTGTCCAGGTTTTTGAAAATCAGGTAATGGGCTCTACATTCCATGCACAAGCATTCCAAGAAGGATGCTTCAAGCATAGGAAGATGTGATTGCTTAAAACCTTTCTGAGAAAAACTTTCTGATGCATATTTGTGCGTGTGAGCTTTTCCAACACCACTTCGAAGTTGACCAATTTTTGGTCTTCCTCTTCTAAATTGCACAGAGTTCATCCCAACATGAACTTGCTTGTTCTGCCACACTTCTCGAACAGTTTTGGCCAAAGATATTGGTACATTTGTGTTAGCAGCCACTTCCTCTATCTTTGGAAATGGATCTGTGTCTATAGCCATAGGTTTTTCTGGAAACTTGATCCTTTCTTTCTTAATCTGCTCTTGAATCCTGTCACGAAAAACATTGCAGTTTTTAGTTGAATGAGTCCAAGAAGCATGCCATTTGCAATACTTTTTCCCTTGCATTTCTTCCAATGTTGGAAGTTTAACATTTTCAGGAAGTTTAGTAAACTTTTTCTTTAACAGATAATCAAAGATTTCATCTGCCTTAGAAACATCAAATGAATATACTTTACTAGTTGCTTTCTTGTTAGTCCTTGGTGCTATAGAAGAATCTTTTTGAACTAAACTTTCACACACACAAGGATCATGTTCAACAATTTCAACAGCATCAATTACATAAGTAGGATCTCTATAATATGTTGAGTAAGAAGAGTTATTTCTATCAATATCCTCCTCTAGCAAAGATTCACCTCTTGATGCTTTGTAAGTTAAATCAACCATATTTCTAAATTCAGTAGAATCGAACTTCTTCCTAAGTTCCCTAGTTAAACCATCTTGACCAATTCTAACAAATTCAACTTTTGGTAGTTGAAGTTTACATTTGTTCCTAGCCCTTTTGAATCTAGCAATAAATTGAGAAGCCTTTTCATCAGGCTTTTGTTTCAACCTTGCTAAATCAGCCATGGTAACTTTAGGTTCAGTTTGATAAAACTGAGCATGAAACAATTCTTCCATCCTTTGCCAATTTGGAACTGATTCTGGTGGCAAATTAGAGTACCATTCAAAGGCTATTCCTGTCAATGAATTAGAGAATAGCTTCAACTTAATAAACCCATTACTACCCAATTCCTTACACTGAGCAGTAAATCTAGCAATGTGTTCAGTTGTTGATTGTTTCCCATCCCCATGAAATAGAGTAAAATCTGGGATCTTAAATCCCCTAGGGATTTGGAACTACCTATCCATCCATTCTGGATAAGGTTTTCTGTATATTTGAGTTTGTACTCCCCGGTTCAGGGGACCGTAAACTTCCTGCATAAGGCCTAGTATTTCATCTCGAAGGGTAGGATTTCCTCCTAAAAGAACTCTTGGGTTGGCAGGTGGTTCCCAATTCACATTCCTAGGCATGTGGTCCTCTGAAAATCTCTCATAAGGACCATCAAAAGGTCTAGGCTGTTTAAAACTTCCTTCTTGCCTCCCAAAAGGCTCATAAAGGTGGTTTGAATGCACCCTACCCATCTCTGGTACTCCTGGATACTTGGGAATTCTAGTTTCTGGATTAGGCCTCCTTAAACTAGCCCTATCAGGAAAATGATTTCCTGGGGTAAAATTATACTCATCAAACCCATATTCGTCATTTTTAAAACCCTTATCCCCGTCTAAACTATCAAAATTGGGTTCGAAAGGGACATTAGTAGTTTGTTTAAATGATTTCTTAGGCTTAGGATCATAAGTCTTTACAGGTTCATACCAAGACTTTGGTATATCATCTACATTTATGGGCTCTTTTCCAGGCCTTGACTTATGCTTGCTTGTATTAGCCTCTCCCTTATCTTTTCCTGAAGAGAGTACAGGCTCACTCCTAAGTTTTGACTATTCTTTCAACCTTTCAAACATAAGTTTCTAGGTCTGAGCCAACTCCTTAAATGTAGCAATCAATTCAGCAAATTGATTAGATGACACATTTCCTCCAACTTCTGGATTCTTTGGGTCATCAACATGCACTGTTTTGTTACTCCTAATATTCATCCGAGAAGTCAGGCCAATTCCCACATTTGGTTCTTGACCAACACGAACTTATGGGCTTGTTTGAAGGCCTTCGATCTGTTCATTCTCTCTAGGGTTAACATTATTCTCATCTTCTGGCGTTTGGCCAACTTGAGAATCATCTGCTTGCTTCCTAAGTTTTGGAGCCATTCAACACTTTCAGCGGTCCCACCGAGCGTGCCAAAAATGTGTTTGGTTCTTTTACTTCTTTGCAATGGAAAATAATTGTGTGCGAGCGTGCCAGAGAGAGTTTTCAATTTCCTCCCTCGGATTAACTTTGGAAAACCAAATCTAATCAGACGATTGTGTTTTTATGGTTCAATTACCTCAATTAAGAGGATATTCTCTCAAAGTAAAGAAATACAAACCAATATACTTAGAAAATTAAAGAACAACAAGGAAACAAGGTACTTTGATCGATAAATCAAAGATAGACTTACTTCGAAATTGTCTTCAACTTCAAACAAAAAGATAACAAGAACTTTGAACAATTGATTGTTACAAGAACAACCGAGATCTACTTCCTAACCTACTTCCTAACCTACTTCGAATTGAGTCGAAATCCTAATTCTACTTGCCAATGAACAAACCAAGCATCATTTGTTGATAGTTGTTTGTTGAAGATTTGTCCGGGGGGCTTTTCACTCTTCGATTTCTTCTATTTATAGACACTGCTTGCAATTTGAACTTCCCGCTCAAAGACTTTGAACTTGGCTTGCTTCGAACTCCATCTTTCTACTTCAAATTGGCAGTTTCTTCCCTCCAATAGATCTGAACTTGAATTTCTTTAATCTTCCTTCAGAAGCTTTAATTTGAATCTGCACAATTGCTTAACCAACCCAAATGATTAAGTATTAAGGAAGTAACTGCTTTGCACAATATGCTCCACGTGTCTTAACTGTCAACTACCTCATTTCATATGTTTATACGTGGAGTTCATGCATTTAGCAGCTAAAATCAGGACTTCGAAGTCAATTTATTATATCAGTTTGATCTGTAACTGCCAATAACTGCTTTTCAAACATGAGAACTAATATGACATCGTATTAATCCATCTTTATATCAGTAATGCAATGCATCTTCATTGACACATATTTGCCAACATTTGGCATAATTGATTACATGTCAATTAATTATTGGATTTGTTAATTTTATATGTAAACAGTTGTATGGGGAGATACGCGCAGGGTATTTTGGGTAGAAAATTAGCCGGATTCCTATTGGTGTTTTTTAGCATTGGGCTGGAGCAGGAGGGAAGACATCCCCATTTTTTGTACTGGCCTGTAAATCCCTCCCTTTTTTTCCCCCACAAATTTGAATAAAAAATTGTCGAAAAGCCGAATTTGTGTAGAATGATCTCTAAACAAAATTCATTTTCCAACCCAAATTTATTTCTTTTAATTTTCAATGGCATATAGGAGTACTAGGATTATGACCGTTCGATGGACGAGGCAACAACAGAAAAATGTTCACGATATTTTTTTCCTCATTTTAGTGCATCAAATATGCGTTTTAAATCGATGCACGGGACAAAAGAAATCACGTTGGTATTTTTTTCGACCTCGTGTTTTTAACGACCACAACTCTAGTTGATAAAAAAAAATACATTGGTGTGTTTTTTCTATTCAGTGTATCAATCGGGTATGAATTAATATTCAATTTAAAGACTAAAACCATTTGGAAAAAGCCTATACACATTCAAATATTTACTTTAAAAACATTTAGAATCAATTAAAAAAGAAAAAAAACTTATCCCACGTCCCCCATCCCCAAGCCTGCCCCCACTCCCCAACACACTATAGTATCCCACGTCTATCTCTCTCTCTCTCTCTCACTAACCCACGTCCCCTCTTTCTTTTTCTCTCAAAATTTAGAAAATCAAAATCAAAATTCTAGAAAATTAGGAGCGGGGGTTTGGAGGTTTTTAAGGGGGCTAACTACATTGCTAAAGGGTATTGATAGATAGATATAGATAGATAAATAGATAGATATGTAACTAACAAACATCCTCCAGTAGCTCCGCTGAAGTTTCTACGTGCCGAAGCTTCTACCTCTAATTGAAAGCTCTGGTGAAGTTTCGGCATCATATTGAGCGGCTGGCGAAGCTTCGACAAAGCAAGATAGTCTTAAAATGGATCAAGACCGGAGATGGCCAATACAAGTTTGTAGCTTCAATATATTACTGTAAAAACTAATACTTTTTAAGTGCATAGCAAAATGTTGATTAAATTTGAGTGGTCTTTTAAGTTTGCAAAAATGATAGAGGTACAATAATACATGTACAACAGTGCTCACATGGTGTGTTCCACACACCATATAGAGGTACAATAATATATGCACACTCAGGTGAGTGTGTTGGAGCAATGTTGTACATGTATCACTTTTGTTAAGTCTAACTGTGTAAGACAACTAAAGAATATGTATAAATGTTTATGTAACGCCCCGAAAATTGGGTAAGTTAATAAGCAAATTTCATTTATTTTAACTGAAAACAATAGCTTTGTTAAATCTTAAAACCTTAATTCTCCAACAATAAGCTAAAAGTTAGCTAATTTATTACAACTGAAATAAATAACATTGTCTGAAAACTTAAACACTTAATTAATGTTCAACTGAAAAGGAAAAACAAAGCCATCTAGCTAAAAGAATTACTGGTAGGGTCACGGTTCCGCCACTTCATATTCATCTTGTTGCTCCAGTGCCTCGTAATCAGTAGGCGGCTTTTCCTTTCCTTCTATACCTAGCATTGTGGGATACCAAGGCCACAAAAGTAGCACTGTGAGTGATAAAATTATACTCAGTAGGGCGTCATAAACCACCCCTTTACTAAAATTTATTCATGCATTAATTAATAACATTTAATATGCATAAACATGATAAAGGGCAACTTAACATCAATACCATTATTCCACAATTTATGATTCAAATACCTGTGTAGACTCATTCTCAAATTCCAAGGGTTCACAACCACAACCCATCAATTAATATCTCAGCTCATATCACCTCACTATGTGGCATTGATCCCCATCCGCAAATAGACAATTTATTAGGCTTGCATCCACCATGCCTAACTCCTAGGCCCATGGCTGACTCCATGACCACTGGGAATATTTGCGCGATGGCTTGATACCCATGCTGGATAGAACGTCCTAAATTCCCAAATTCACAACAATCACATCTCTATTTAATCATACGAAACTAGACATAATAAATCAACAATTCAGGACTTATACAATCCGTGGGCCATCAATCACGTAAGTCAAAACATAACAATTTACACGAGGGTAACAACATCTGAAATTTTCGTCAGGCACAAAAACAACTAACATATTCGATTTGCTAAAAATAGCAATTTAATCCCAAAAATTATGAAACTTGATAGAAATAATAATAATCAAATTTGGAACAAAGTCCGTGTTCTATAAAAACTCTAATTTTAACTTCAAGAAGGGTCATTTTAGGTTTTTAGCCAGAGTATTAATCTGTTCTGAAATCATACAAGACAATCAACTTCGAAAAATCATAACTAATTTTTCGAGATCTACAACTTCACAGTTTTCCATAAATCCGGATAGAAATTCTCTAAAAATGGCATAATAGAATTTGTGTAACCAAAACATTTCTTCTTCGACTTTTAAACTAATACACACATATAGTTCATTTACGATATGGATTCTTACAAATAAAACATAAATTTCCACACTCTCCATTCATCCCATGATATTGAAAGTACGCATAACCCTTTGTAAAAGTTAGGTTCAAGATGCCCTACCTTTCCTCCGAAGTTTCAAGCTCAACAACGAAGTTTTTTGAATGTAAGGACTTGTTAATCACAGAGAGAAAAGGAATGTGTTGAAAAGCGGGAGAAAATTCAGATGGGAGAGGGAGTGAGGGAGAGATTATATGGGAAAGAGGGGAAGAACCCAATTGAAAAACATGGCATATGGTAAGGATTTGTGAGGAGGGTGAAAAAAATTGATAGTACCTGTGAACGCAATGAAAACTTGAAACGTATCTTCATCCATATTTGTTCAAGTGATAGAACAAATCGGATAGATCTTCTAACCTAAGACCCACGTAATGAACCCCATTGATGGAAACATAAGCTTGTTTTTATTTGGGTTTGGTTAAGGACCCCCTGGATGTGATATTTATACGCAACATATTCCTACCATAAAGGAAAAGTTGTCTGCAAGTGGTGTCTTTGTTAATGGGAGTGTCTCTTGATCATGTGTCTATTCCTGGTGGATGTGACTGTTGATGAGTCGTTTTCCAATAAGTACACCCTTTCACATAAGATATACCCTTTCACATAGGATAGACCTTTATATCTTTTCATAATAAGACACCTTTCCACAATTAGACACCAAATAATTGGACAATTTATTTATCACTCATAACTTCAATTAATAAATAGGAAGTGAAATATAGGCCACATTATGTAATTTCTTACATTCTCCCACTTGGCCTGCATGAAACACTATATTGAGTGGTAATTAAATTATAAAGTCATTTTATCTATGGGCTACCTTAAAGTTCTTACATTCCCCCACTTAGCACATGTAACACTTCAATCAGTGCTAAAAGTTAAAAAAAATAAAATAAAATAACGTGGAAATTGAGTAAAAAGTTACTCGATTTTGGGTGAGTTACTTAATGTGGGAGTTGTTCTAGAAACGCAAGAGATGAAGAGAGAGTTTTGACAATTTGTTTGTGTCATGTCATAAACTAAGAAATTTATTTCGATCAATTATGAATTGATTTTAGAATTGTGGGGGAAGCAATATGTATAATTTTCATAGAGTTCACTATTAGATATGTCCAACTATACTTGAAGAATAAAGTATTGTGATATGAATATCGAATTTAAAGTTTTATAATCCAAGGGTGGGTTTGATTTTACATTTGGAGTGCAACAGTGATTTGGAAATCCTCATGCGTATATAGTAAGGTCCACAATTAAGTTTGATCAATTCATTGCATTAGACAAAAAGTTAATAAACAAAGTGGTTAAGGCCTTGTTCGTTTAGTAGTTTTAGTTTAGTTTTGGAGATAGGAGTAATAAGTGGAGAGAAAATGGGGTAATAATTGGAGAGAGGAGTAATGAGTGGAGAGAGATAGAGAGAGATAGAGAGAGAAATGAGAGTAATAATTAGATTTAGGGGTAATAATTGGAGAAAAAAATAGGGTAACAATTATAAAACTAAACTAAACTAAACTATGAAACGAACAGAGCCTAAGCCATTTCCTAGAGGAAGTTCCACTATGGTCCAATTTAAGTGCCAAGAGTTATGATATGATGGCCATCAGTAGTTGGAAAGGCATTAAGGACCATATAGCATGGTAAGTCTTAATATTTATATTTTGGATAAGTTACCGTAAAACATTTGTTCTCACTTAAGAATGAAATGTCAAAGGAAAAATTATAAAGACATTTTATTCATGGGCTACCTTAAAGTTCTTACAGAGGGAATTTGGGTTGGAAATTGGAAAATAAATAATTGATGGGGTTATTAGAAATAAGTTTAAAAGAGATTTTTGGGTATGATTACCTAATTGATTAGGAAGTAGACAAAAATAATGTGAACCTAATTAGGTAGCTGACACATAAGGAAAACATAGTTTTTATAACATGACAATATATATGTACAAAGATAGAAGTAATTGATAGAAGTAATTGATAGAAGTAATTCCTGCATAATATAAAAAGCTAACTAAGTAATTTAATATAACTAGTAATGCATACATCATGGAAATAGAAATAGTATAGATGTAATTGATTTAAGTTGAATAATAAAATTATGAAAATTATGGTATTTACAGTTTAGACATGTCTAAATATATCTAAATATTTTTTAGACCAATTACCACTCATCAAACTCAGAGGTCCTCTCTCGAAAACACCCCTGCAATACAATATAACAAAGATAGATCCACTAAATTAATAACATGCAAGTCAAACAAAGTAAAATACATATGGAATGCAATATTAGAAATAAACACTTGCATGATGTAGCATAATTCAACGACTTTATATACAATGTACACAAGATCAAACCCGCGCGCGATGAATATAGTATATTAAAATTTGGGTGTAGATGCTATATAGTTGTATATTTGTATGTCAAATTTCCGAACACATGTTAACTGCTATACTCAGAATAAACCCGTCCCTAAGCTAATAATCAGTGCTTCGCAATATCAAAAGTTCCTTGCAAGCGTTGTCTTTACGAATTTGGCACCTTAAAAAGAAACATACATATTTGTGTTTACCTTTCTTGTGTCGCAACTAATTATTCATCACCATCATGTTTTCCAAAATATCTCCATCCAATTGCATCCCCTCTAAAATTTATAATATAGGAAAAGATAAACCAATAGAAGTTTGATAGGCGCGCAATATTGTAAGTATAAGCGCCTAAGTAGGGAGAGTTAGCGTGTTAGACGTGCGGATTAATGATTATTTTCCGTTTAATGCATGCACAGTGGTGTTCTTGTTATTTCTTTGAGTTTTCCAGGTATTTTGGCTTTTGGCTTGTGTGTGTGTGTGCATGGCTTGAAGTGGAAGCGCGGGAAAATGAGGCTTGGGAGATGGATTTTTGAAGTGTTGGGCCGAAGGGGATCGGTATCGATACCCCTCTCAGCCGTATCGATACCAATTGGTTATGAAGGGGCGAGTTTCGATCCAGAAGGTTTAGTATCGATACCTTTCTTAGCTGTATCGATACTAACGTCTTACGCAGTCAACAAGTCAATCAAGGGGGTTCGGTATCGATACCTCTCTTAGCCGTATCGATACCGAACAGTTACACAAGGCTAAACGGCTGCGTTTTGATGTATTTTAAGGATGTTTACTATATAAACGATTTTCTGATCATTGATTAGGGTTCGAAACTTTTCATAATTTTCTGCACTTTAGAGTTTTGCGGCTACGGTTTTCAGAGCTTTCAACATTCATTGTTTCCGGATTCAAGTTTGCTTTGAGAATTTCTGTTCGTGGATTGGTATTTCATATTGATAATCAAGTTCAATTCTTCTCTCGCAATCTACGGTATTTTTAGCCTTCGTTTCCATATTCTACTCTTTGAGCATGTTTAGATCTAGGTATAATTTGATTTCTGTAGTTGTTATAATTATGAGTGAGTAGTCGCCTTGGGTGCGGCTGCGGGGCGAAGGCGCCTACGTCTAGACTAATCAGTATTTCACCTCGGGGCCGAATGAACTCGATTTTCAAGCAATTTTGGGAGAAAGAAACTTTTCTAACAAACAAACCCAGGCATTACCGGCATTCGAATGCGCACGGAATCTGGTGACAGGTGGTGCGCATTTGTTGAGAAACCTTTCTGGAACTCTAAAATCAGTAAAAAGAGGAATTGTGGCCCGAGTAAATATCGGTTAGACTAGGCGTGGACGCCGGGTTCCCTCAGCTGTGCTCTCTTGTTTAATTTGCATTCAGTCAATTTAGCTTAGTAATTCAGTTAGTAAAATCTTATCAAATCAAAGGGTGGCTACCTAAGAGCCAGTTTAAACTGCACTTTTACACTGTTGAGTCAAGCACTTCAGTCGTCTCTGTGGTTCGACTCCGGTACTTCCGGAATTATTGTGCTACACTGGTCGAGAGTCCTACGCTTGGGACGCGTCTTTATTCGTCTTATTTTTAGTCACCTGGTCGGTCAAGCATTTTTGGCGCCGTTGCCGGGGACGACAGAGAGTGTTCAGAAGTGTTGAGTCGTAGTTTAGTTTTGTCCTTTAGATAAGTCATCATAGGTAGAGGTAAGCGGGGTTCTCCTAAGCAGGACCCTCTTTATTTCTGTGACCCTACACACCGTTTAGTTCGAAGAGAACTGGGGTCGGTTCAGCCTGTGTCTTCTAACCCTTTATTTTCTAGTTCGGAGTCAGACTCGGATCAGTCAGAGTCTATTCCCATTAGTAATCTTTACATAGAATTACCTTTTGAGTCAGTAAGTGTCAGTAATCCACTTTACCAGTCAGAGTCGGAGATAGGTGAAATGGCAGACCAGCGAGTAGCTCCACAGCCGTCTTTGAGGCAACATCTTTATCCAGAGAGGTCCACTCCTGAAGGACCCATTGTGTTTCCTCGTGAGACACAAGAGGCACGTAATGCTTTCACGGTTAAACCCGGTGTCCTGAACAGCCTCCCTAATTTTTATAGGAGGGAGTGCGATGACCCATATGAACATGTGAGGACATTCGAGGGATTGGTGCGCAACCTCGCGTCCAATACCCAATACGAGAATGCATGTCTCAAGCTGTTTGAGGCAACACTAAAAGATGGCGCACTAATGTGGTTCAGGATGCAAAAGTCTCAATCTCTCACCACCTGGGCGCAAGTGCGCGACGCTTTCTACAGGAAATACTTCTCTGAGGCTAAGACTACGAGCTTTAGGCGTCAAATCCAAGGCTTTAGGCAGGAGAGAGGTGAGTCGTTTCTCAAGGCTTGGGAGCGATTTAAGGAATTGATCCTCAGATTACCACACCATGGTTTTGAGAGGATTCAATTAGTCGAGTTTTTCCACCTGGGTCTCAACGCGGAGACAGTTCAGCACATAGAGTATTCTTGCAAAGGGGACGATTTTTTGTCCAAAACAGCTGATGAGGGGTGGGATTTCTTAGATGACCTAGCTGATAGGCAGAGCGCCTTAGAACCATCTGATTTTGAGCGAACTGGACCTTCAGGGTCCAACGTTATTCCGGTCACCATTCGTGACCAGCGACTTCAGGCTCAGGTTGAGAAAATGGCTCAGAGGTTAGAAGAGTTAGAAGTGAGACAGACTCGTCCAGTTCATGAGGTTAGTGTCGAGGAAGTCTGTGTGTGGTGTGAATGCAAAGGGCACACCGCAACTGCTTGCCCTGGGTTTCTAGCGGCCAAGGGGGCAAGTCAGTTCACTCAGGAAGAGGTTAATGCAGTCAGGACTTGGGATCCATTTTCAAATACATACAATCCAGGATGGAGGGATCACCCTAACTTTGGGTGGTCAGATTCCAGACCTGTCGGTGGAGGTCAAGCTCAACCCCTTGCGCTACCTCCGCCGCAACAATTTTCCCAATCCCAATCGTTCAGGCCTCCGCAGGGCCAAGTCATTCCCTACCACTACCAGCAACAGTCTGGTAGGGGGGCAGGTCCATCCACTCGTGGTCCTCCCCCAGGTTATTCCCAGGTGGTTGCTCGAGATCATAAGTTATAGGAGAATGTCAACTCCATGATGCAGTCTCAGATGACATTTCAGACTGAGACGAGGTAGCAAATTGGAGCCCTTACCACTCAGATGTCCCAACTCACTGCAATTATTAGTCAAATGCAGCAGGAGAAGGGCAAGTTTCCCGCCCAGGGCAGTACAGCGGGTGCCCATTATTTGGGAAATCCAGGTCCTAATGTTCAAGGTCAGAATCAGGAGGAGGCCAAGTCGGTCACCATTCTCAGAAATGGGAAGGAGATCGACAAGTCCATCCCGCCAAAGCAAAAACCAGTTCCATCCCCGGAACCAATTGATGCACCGAGGGCAAATCCTGAGAGTGTTGAGAAGTCACCTGAGGTGGTGGAGCCTGCTGTTGCGGCCCCCACGACTCAAACGCCGCCAGCAAGACCGTTAGCTCCATATCCCCAAAGGCTGGCGGTGAAGCCTAAGCAGAGCATGAACCATAAAATGCTAGAACTTTTTAAGAGGGTGCAATTCCCTATTACTTTGATGGAGGCAATAGAGTCTTTCCCACATTGTGCGAAGGTGCTGAAGGACCTTTGCACGACTAAGCGCAAGAATCAGAACAACGTGGTTCTGACAGAGCAAGTGAGCTCCATCCTTCAGACTGAGATTCCTGCCAAGTGCAAGGATCCAGGATGTCCCACCATACCCATAGAAATTGCAGGGCAGACGTTCGATAAGGCATTGTTGGATTTGGGAGCGAGTGTCAATTTGCTCCCATATTCAGCATTTTTGAGATTGGGCCTTAGGAATCTTAGAGAGACCCCCGTCACACTCCAGCTGGCAGACCGGAGTGTTAGGGTTCCGAAAGGGGTGGTGGAAGATGTATTAATTCGGGTGGGTGAGTTCCAATTTCCCGCGGACTTCATTGTCCTTGATATTAGCCCAGGTCCCGAGGTTCTAGAAAAGACTCCCATCATTCTAGGTCGTCCTTTCTTAGCCACCTCTAATGCCGTCATGAACTGCAAAACTGGCAAGGTCCAGTTATCTGTTGGCGAGGATAGGATGGAGGTGGATGTGGATGTTTACAGCGTTAGCACTTTAGGCGAGGATAATGAGGAGTTAGAGGAGCTGTGTCTGATAGACACACTCATTCAGGAGCACATCAATACAGTCATGTATAAGGACCCTCTGGAGGTGGCCCTTACCACTGAGGAGGTATCATTTTTAGAGTCAGCAGAGGTAGGCACTTTCCGTGATATGTTAGAAGTAGAGGATGCGTGCGAGGAGTTATATGGGGTCGCTCATGACCTAATGTTCGAGCCGCTGGGCAACCCTCCGCCCAAGGTTCTTCCATCTCTAGACCAACCACCTAAACCAGAGTTGAAGCCTCTCCCGGACACGCTCAAGTATGCCTTTTTGAAGGACAATGATACTTATCCGGTAGTGATTTCCTCAACCCTTGAGGAAGATCAATGGAGTGGGTAAAATCTGATTACCCCACTATTAGGCATAGCACGTGCCTAGGGCAGTTCACCACGAGAGGGTGAATAGCTCGGCACCACATAGGGAGTCCGTGAGCCCTGTGCCGATCTGGTTAGACCATGAATAAGGTCATGATAACTAAAGTAAGTTAATACATCAGGATGCACTAGCTCGGCGTAAGATATAGGGGTGCCCCTGGTATGGCCGAGCTATACGGGCTACGTGTATAGCTTGAACAGCATTCTGGAATACATAGCTCGGCTTGGCGTGATGAGTTGAGCTATGTACGAGTTAGTCCGAGCTACGTGGAAGCACGGCACCGCCACGTATAGGGCGGTGAGACATTCCAGAATCATCTAAGGCAGTTCCTTATGAGATAAGGAGCAATCCCGTGAGATGGGGGATTAACGTTGGAAGTCCTAACGAGATTAGGAGTATGCCCCATATAGGAAAGAATCCTATATGGAAAGAAAGACCTCTGCTAGACGAGATCTAGCAGGATATGGAAGTTATCTCTTAATAGGAAAGTCCTGTTAGGAGAAGGATTCCTAAAGAGAATAGGAAACAGGGGGCACGAGATGCCCAAATTGATGAACATCTACACCTATAAATACAAGGCGATAACCATGACAAAAGGTACGCTGTAACACCCAGTTATACGCATTGTGTTCTTGGCTTGATTAGTAATCCAGTACTAACTTAAGCATCGGAGGGCCTTTGCCAATAGAGGCAAGGGTGCTCTAACCTATTCTTTGTCTTGCAGATTTAGGGTCGAGCCAAGCCTGCACGTGATACAGGCTAACGTGGAATTACACCCCCTACAATTGGCGCCGTCTGTGGGAAACGCTTACGAAAAGCTTTATTCCTTTAAAAAAGAAACTCAATAATGGTGATTTCAGAACCCCTTCTGTGCACCCCAAGGAGGGAAGACGCGGAAGACAATGACGGAACCACCCTTGTGTACACTACGAGAAAGAATACAAGGGTGGACAAGGCTCCTGCAATTCTTAGAGCTCCGCAGAAGAAACCCGCTACCAGGAGGTTCAACATAGGACATATCCCTGAGATTCCAAAATTCAGGGATACACGCCTGATAAATTATGAGTCCCCAAGAACCAGGGAAGGGCGAAAGCACTCAAAGACTCCACCCAGAGACGGGGAAGCCTCCAACCGACGTGAGCGGAGGAGGAGCCCCCCAAGGAAGGAGGAACGTAGACACACGAAGGACCGTGAAAGAGAGGATAGCCTCGATAGAAAAGAGCAGGAGGCAGAAGAACTGGCCCGTGAAGTCACTCGACGAGAGCGAGAGATTCAGGACCTAAAAAAGCAGCTCCAAGAAAAAGAGAAGGACCTACGCTCACGGACAAGATCCGTGCAGTACGAAAAGGATAGGAGTTATCGCTGTAACGATATCTCCCCTGACCGAGCAGTCTCTCCACGAAAAAGGAGAGAAAGAAGCGTTTCCGTTGAGAAGAAAGAAAGAAGAAAGCATGCCAGGGACAGATACGAGAGATCTGGTTCCAATGAGCATCACCCCGAACGGCACGAAAGAAGAAGGGAATCCCACCGAGCTGATGGAGGCCCTAGAACTGCACGAGAAGCAGCTAAAGAAGCCCTAGGCCAAATCTCAAAGTCACCATTAGCCCACTGGATCCGAGCAGAAAAGACACCGAGCAGGGTGAAGCATTCAGCCTTTATCTCTTACGAAACCAGTACGGATCCGGTGGCCCACATTCAGCACTATCAGCAGGCCATGTTCATGCATGAGCAGGATGATGCCCTGCTATGTAAGATGTTCCCCTCCAGCTTAGGGAAGGTGGCCCTGAGTTGGTACCACAAGCTCCCAGAAGGGTCCATCATATGTTGGGCACAACTGGCTGAGGAATTTACCGCTCGGTTCCTCACTAGCCGAGCGGCTCCAAAGACCTTTGATACACTGACCTCTATGAGACAGAGGGGCGAGGAGACTCTGCGGCAGTATTCCAAACGTTACTGGGAAACTTTCAACGAGATTGAAAACTGCAGTGAAGAGTATGCTCTGGCAACGTTTAAAACAAGTTTGCCCATACACGTAAGCTACGAGAATCGCTTACCATGCGTCCAGTAAAAACAGTGGCCGAGCTTATGGAAAAGATCCAGGAGCATGCACGAGTAGAAGATGACATCCTGCAAGCTGGAGGGAAGATTGTGGCGGGACAATCCCAGCTTCCAGAAAAGAAAGCGTTGGAATCAAAGGTGTACAGGAAGGAGTACGCAACAGGACGAAAGGATTTTACACAGCAAAGAAAGGATAGAGTTGATCCGGATCCAAAGTCATACTTCAGTGTCATGGCAACCTTTAACATCCTGACCTACAAAATGCTTTACAGGATTAAGAATGAACCATGAAGCTCGGCATGAAGAGACCAAGGACTGAGGGAGTAATGGAGATCCGAATCACCTTCACCGATGACGATCTTGACGGGGTAGTGGTGCCCCATAACGATGCTTTGGTAATCACCCTACGAATAGGGGATTATGACGTGGAGAAAATCCTCGTGGATCAAGGGGCTAGTACAGAGATCATGTATTACCACACTTTCAAAAAGATGGGACTCCCGACGAGCTCATTACAAAAATGTTTAGTTCCACTGGTCGGTTTCAGTGCGCAGACAGTATGGCCTATGGGAAAGGTCACACTGCCCGTCCGAGCTGGATCAGTGGTCCTAAAAACTGACTTCCTTGTGGTAGACATCCCTTCCTCCTATAACGTGATTATAGGAAGAACCTGGATGCACAAAATGAAGGCTGTCTCCTCAACTTACCACCAAAGGATCAAGTATCCTGGAGCAGATGGCATTGAGTGCATTAAAGGAAGCCAGAAGGTAGCCGACCTGTGCTTCAACATGGTAATAAGAAAATCTCCTAAGGCCGAACTGGTGCAGACAATCGAAGTACCAGATCAACCAACACTGGAGGACGTCGGGGGTGACCCTACCAAGAAGATGGTAGAAGGGTTGAAAAAGGTACAGCTTCAAGGAGATGATGAGGAGAGATACTTTTTGATCGGCGAAGCACTTGCCGAACAGGAAGAAGGAGATTTGGTGGCCTTTCTAAAGGACCACATCGATGTTTTTGCATGGACTCCTCAAGAGATGCCTGGGATAGACCCCAAGACAATCTGCCACCATCTGAATGTGGATCCTCAGCACAAACCAGTTGTGCAGAAAGCACGAAGATCGGCACCACAGCACGCAGACGCCGTGATCGAAGAAGTAGATCGGCTGCTCGAAGCGGATGCCATACGAGAGGTGAGCTATCCAGATTGGCTGGCTAACACTGTTGTTGTGAAGAAGAAGAACGGGAAGTGGAGGGTCTGTGTTGACTTCACTAGCCTTAATAAGGCATGCCCCAAAGACAGCTTTCCACTTCCTAGGATTGATCAACTAGTGGACGCCACCTCAGGCTATGAGAGGATGAGTTTTCTTGACGCATATCGAGGATACCATCAAATAGCTATGCATGAGCCATATCAAGAGAAAACTTTTTTCATCTCACCAAGAGGGCTCTACTGCTACAAGGTTATGCCCTTTGGGCTAAGGAATGCTGGAGCAACCTACCAGAGGTTGGTCACAAAGATGTTCAAAGATCAGCTCGGCAAAACCATGGAGGTCTACATCGACGACATGGTGGTGAAAAGCAAGTTAAAACCGGATCACCTTGCCGACCTGAAGGAAACTTTCAGCATTCTCAGAGAATACAAGTTAAAATTAAACGCCTCCAAGTGTGCCTTTGGAGTCAGCTCGGGTAAGTTCCTAGGGCATTTGGTGACTAAGAGGGGGATTGAGGCCAACCCAGATCAGATCACGGCTCTGCAAGGTCTTCAAAGCCCAAAGACCACGAAGGAGGTCCAAAGGCTAACGGGGATGGCAGCAGCTCTCAACCGTTTCATCAGTAAGTCCTCAGACCGTTGTAGGCCATTCTTTCAACTTCTGAAAAAGAGAGAAGGATACGAGTGGGGAGCTGATCAGGAACAAGCATTCCAGGAGCTGAAAGCCTACTTGTCATCACCACCCTTACTCTCTACTCCAGAAGCTGGGGAGCGGTTGATACTATATCTAGCAGTATCCGATCATGCTGTCAGCTCGGTCCTCCTACGAATAAAGGAGACAGAGCAATCTCCGGTCTACTTTGTGAGCAAAACGCTGTTAGATGCCGAGACACGTTACCTACCTCTGGAGAAGCTGGTGTACGCTCTCATCATAGCTGCAAGAAAATTGCCACACTACTTTTTGCAGCATCCCATCACTGTGTTCACTGAATATCCACTAAGGGCTTTACTCAGGAAGGCAGACTTCTCTGGACGGATATCCAAGTGGTCCATCGAGCTCAGCCAGTTCGAGCTTGATTATCAGCCCAGAACAGCAATTAAAGGACAAATCTTAGCTGATTTTATAGCTGAGTTCGCCCCAACGGTGGCTCCACCACCACCAACTCTCCACGAGAAGGAGCAGATCAGTCCCACCGAGCAGCCAAATCTAGCGGCCGACCAGAAACCAGAAGAATGGAGGCTCTATGTGGACGGATCAGCCTGCAACAAAGGGTCAGGAGCAGGAGTGGTGTTATTCTCTCCGGAAGGACTGGTGCTGGAGCAAGCACTACGGCTGGGATTCAGTGCCACCAACAATGTGGCAGAATATGAAGCCTTGCTTGCAGGACTCAGGAGTGCCATGGAGCTCAAGGTCAGAACGTTAAGGGTATTCTGTGACTCACAACTAGTTGTTAATCAGCTTTCAGGGGAGTACGCCGCAAGGAGCGAAAAGATGGCTGCATACTCAGAAGTAGCCAAAGACTTGCTCGACAAATTTGACAGCGTCTACATCCAGCAAATCAGCTCGGGACAGAATGCACATGCGGATTCACTGGCATGCTTGGGATCAGCAGTAAACACAGAATACCGACGAACAGTAGCTGTGGAATATCTGAACGAACCAAGCATTGGCCGAGCAGTTGAAATGGTAATGGAGACAGAGTTTGGGCCAAGCTGGATGGACCCAATAATGGCGTACCTACGAGATGGGACCTTGCCAGAGGACAAAAGGGAGGCTCACAAAATCAAAACCAAGACAGCACGGTTCTGGCTCTCCCCAAAAGGTAAGCTTTATAAAAAGTCTTTTCTTGGACCGTATTTATTATGCGTACATCCAGCTCTTGTTCAGAAGCTCCTCCACGAGATCCATGCTGGAACTTGTGGAGGACACACTGGAGGAAGGTCCATAGCCCACCGAGCAATATCACAGGGATATTGGTGGCCTTATATGCAAGAAAATGCAAAAGCTTTCGTGAAAACATGTGAGAAGTGTCAAAGGTATTCCCCTCTCATCCGAGCTCCGGCGGAGGATCTGCTACCTCTGACTAGCCCATGGCCATTTGCCCAGTGGGGGTTGGACATCGTGGGTCCTCTTCCCATGGCAACAGGGAAACGAAAATTCCTGCTCGTTGGCACTGACTACTTCACTAAGTGGATAGAGGGGGAGGCTTTGGCCAAGATCACAGAAGCCATGGTGGAGCGATTTGTTTGGAACAAAATCATCACACGATTTGGAGTACCATACTCCATCATCTCAGACAATGGGTCCCAGTTCGGCAAGAAGTTCAAAGCTTTCTGTGCCCAGTACGGCGTCAGGAACTACTACTCAACTCCGGCTTACCCACAAAGCAATGGGCAAGCAGAAGCCTCAAACAAAACTATCCTGAAAAGCCTCAAAAAAAGGTTGGAGAAGAAGAAAGGAAAATGGCCGGACGAACTACCAGCCGTGCTCTGGGCATACAGGGACCACCCCACGGCGATCTACGGGAGAGACGCCGTACTCCCTCGCTTATGGGACAGAGGCAGTGATACCATTAGAGGTCGGCCTGCCGACACTCCGCACCACTCTTGTGGAGTCAGGCGGCAATGACAATGCCCTGGCCGAGCAGCTCGATCTCGCCGAGGAGAAAAGGGAACGTGCCCTATTATTACAGCGGCAAAGATACCAGAGCGGCTACGAAGAAGCTACAATAAGAAAGTGCAGCCAAGGGAATTCAAAATCGGGGATCTAGTCCTTAGGAAAGTTTTGGCCAACACCAAAATATCCGCTGATGGGAAGCTCGGGCCGAACTGGGAGGGCCCATACAAGATTGTGGGGATCGCTGGAATTGGAGCTTATCGCTTGGCCAACCTGGACGGAGACCCAGTACCTCGGCCATGGAATGTCCAGAATCTGAGGAGGTTCTACCAGTAGTTTATTTATGTGATTACGAATATAGTCACCTCTGTTTTTCAGTAAATTCACGTCCTTTTTTAGAACCTTGTTGGGATTACGAATGAAATCACCAACGTCAATCATTTAGACTTTTTCCTATTATTCCAAGCCTTAATAAGATTTCATCTTTTTTTTATCATGGTCTTGCGTAATATGAACCAATAGTTACTTTAAATATTGGATTCCTATTGGGGAGCAGAGAATATGAGTATTCCAATCATGCAACGAATAATGCAAGGAATCTCTAAGTATGAATACACTTAGAAAATTGCAACGAATATTGCCAAACTGTCCTAAGTATGAAAACACTTAGGAAATTGCAACGAATAATGCAAGGAATCTCTAAGTATGAATACACTTAGAGATTTGCAACGAATATTGCAAATCTTATCTCTAAGTACGAAAAAACTTAGACGAGCAACGAATATTGCCAAACTGTCCTAAGTATGAAAACACTTAGGAAATTGCAACGAATAATGCAAGGAATCTCTAAAGTATGAATACACTTAGAGATTTGCAACGAATATTGCAAATCTTATCTCTAAGTACGAAAAAACTTAGACGAGCAACGAATATTGCCAAACTGTCCTAAGTATGAAAACACTTAGGAAATTGCAACGAATAATGCAAGGAATCTCTAAAGTACGAATACACTTAGAGATTTGCAACGAATATTGCAAAACTTATCTCTGCGTTCGAAAAAACTTAGACGAGCAACGAATATTGCCATATTGTTCTAAGTATAAATACACCTAGGGATTTGCAACGATTACTGCAACATACTTTAAAGTATGAGGAAAATACGGGGTATGCAACGAATACTGCAAAAGTATTACAACACTTAGAAAAACGAGAATTTAGTATCACGGGCCACATACGGCCAAACAAGGTCACACAGGACCAACCATCAGAACCAGTGAGCAAGTACGAGAAAAACTTAAATGAAGTATGAAGTAGCAACAGGCCACAGACGGCCGATCAGACCACACAGGGTCACAAATAGAGTTCAGACTATAAAAAGGAATAACAACAGGCATCAAGCCTCTTCACCGTGCTGACTAGCATCGGTGGCAAGATTGGGATCAGGATTGCTTCCAGCATCGTCCACAGCAGCATTTCCAGTAATGGCGCCCTCCACAGGGATCTGCTCCGGAACGGGATCAGGCTGAGCTTCTGGATTTTCAGGGGAAGGATCGGCAAGATGATCCTGGGCAGCGACCACCGTGCTCGGCAATTCCATATCAGTCCAGTGAGGAGACGACTCGTCTATGCCGAGCTTAGTAAGGCACCTCTGCCAGGCCATACCCCAGACAGCGTCCTGGACGGCCGGCATCTGGGCCGTGTAGTTATCCGTAATGACCGCAACAGCACGGTCATATTCAGCTTCAGCCTTAGCCTCTGCAGCAGCAAGTTGTTGACACAGCTCCCGCTCGACCTCCTCAGCTTTCCTTTTTAGCTCGGCATTCTCTCCTTTCAAGCTCTCCACCTCCTCCCGAGCGTCCTTCAGAGACTCAGCATGTTGAGCGCTCTCTTGCTCCGCTCTCTCGGCCCTTCTCCGCTCTTCTTCCAGCTCCTTCGCGTCTTCTTTAGCTCGGTCGAAACCGACGGCAGCCTTCTGCATAACCTACAAGACAAAGCACAACTGGTAAAGGCAAAGCAGAGGTTCAATAGAAGGAAATTAGAGGGAGGGGATTTGTTACCTTAACACACGACTGGAAGACAGTCTTCATAAGGGTATCGTAGGAGCTACCTTTCTCTCTCTCCATGTCGAGAGGAAGAAGGGCAGCCCTGGATACGCCAAACGCCACATCAGTAGAGGAAATCTTGTCAGTCTGGTTAAGGGGTGTGCCATTAGGACGGGCCAGAATGGGCTCCCAAGGCTGAACCAAGGGCGGAGAGTCACAGAGTGTCTGGTTGGAACTAGAGCCTCCAGTCCTTCTCCTATTGGGGGGAGGCTGGGCATGCTCTGGACTCTCTCTCGGCCTCTTGTCCCTCGAAGCATCAGGAGGAGGAGGGGGCGGTGTCTGAGAGGGAGTGACAATACGAGAAGCTGGTGGGGCACGAGAAGCTCCGCCAATACTTAGCACGTCAAGCAAGTTGATCGGCTCACGAGGCATGTCTTCTCGCTCTGGGGATGGAGAGTAGCCTGGAGAATCGTCTGAGTCTGCGAGACGGGTGCCCTGCTCCGTCAAAAGTTGAACGACTGCACGGTGATCAACTACTTCTTCTTCGGCCTCTTCTTCCACCAGCGTCCTCCCAGACGTGCTGGCTTCCTGGTCGGAACGAGCAAGGATGGGGATGGCAGTGGGAACCTCGGGTATATGGGCGAAGGTGACTTGTCTTTGAAGACCCTCCGGGGCTTGGGATCGTGATGACCTTCTTCCGGCTCGGCCTCTGCGGGCACGGGTCCTCTCTCGGTCGATTGGTCGGCCTGTGGCGATCACAGAGAGAGGTGGCGGCCAGACGCGTCTGGTTCTGGGCTCTCCTTCTCTTCTAATGTTGCCCCAGTAGAACGGGGTGTAACCCAGCAACCGGTGAGCCGAACGGCCGAGCCCTACAGGGGTTGGTTCGAAGCCGTCGAACCAAAGGGCCTTGGCAATATCCTCACGGTGAAGTTTGTCGTGGATCAAGCGGCCCCCGTGGTTAAGATTATCCACTGTAAAACAACACAATATAGAGGTGGTCAGCTACAGTTTAAGGAGATATAAAAAGAATAAACCAGCTCGGGAACGAGAATACTAATGAAGTCCGCCAGTAGTAGTAGGGCAGGCAGGGCCAATGATCCTCCCCTCGGCGTCCCTAGGCTGCCAGTTACCAGTGACTACGAGATAGTCATCTGCCTCTCCCTTTGAGGAGTTTGGTAGATCAGTGATGAGCTTCTGCTTGGGGTCCCTGGCTTTGAAATAGTAGTTCTTCTCGGCTGTAGGAACTACACTGTATAGGTAGTGTAAATCCCACCAGTCGAGGTTCAGGCCGAGCAGCCTGTTTAGGGCAAGAGTGCCCATGACTACCCTAACGAAATTGGGGCATAGCTGCATAGGGTTTAGTTGGCACCTAAAGCAGACCTCACGGAAAAAGGGATGTAGAGGAAACCTAAGGCCGCCCTCAACAATAAAGATCAAGGGGATATGAATTCTGTTTGCATTTTGACCATGTTCCCTCATACCGTCGCGATTGTCTAAACGGAATTGAACATCGGCGGGGATGTCGTAATCTCGACGGAATTCTGCTCTTTTCACGGGGGTACTAAGAAGGGCTCTATGTCTACCCATTTTTTCTAAGGTAAGGGTTTCACTGTTGAAACCCAGGGGAAGAAGTGGAAGATGAACAGGACAGAAAAATGAGAGAAATCAGAAAGAACGGGAAACGGAAAGGTCACTTACGTGAAGAGATGGACCTAAGGATGACTCACTCCGACGGTAATGGCGGACGTTCTCCGACGAAGGCTGGAGAAAGAGGGACTCCTGTTGCAGAAAGCTTGAGCGTCGTTGATGACGAACGAAATACTCTCTTCTCTCTCTGGCTCGTTCTTTCTTCTGGAAAAATGAGAAATGAGAGAAGGGGAAGGGTTTTAGAGGAAGCATAATCATTATCCCGCCCAAAACCCCATAAAGTAGGGTGTGACGTATGAGAAGCATCACCCCAAATCGTCCTTTGGGCTTATCTGATGACCAACGGGTCACTTCGCATTTAATGCGGAGATGGCCCTATACCCCACGTGGAGGGGAGGCGTGCAGGAAACGTATCAGTAACCGTTGGAGCTCTGCGCACCGCTGATGAATGACAGCAATGACAGAGCTGGGGAGCAATTGGAGTGGGTAAAATCTGATTACCCCACTATTAGGCATAGCACGTGCCTAGGGCAGTTCACCACGAGAGGGTGAATAGCTCGGCACCACATAGGGAGTCCGTGAGCCCTGTGCCGATCTGGTTAGACCATGAATAAGGTCATGATAACTAAAGTAAGTTAATACATCAGGATGCACTAGCTCGGCGTAAGATATAGGGGTGCCCCTGGTATGGCCGAGCTATACGGGCTACGTGTATAGCTTGAACAGCATTCTGGAATACATAGCTCGGCTTGGCGTGATGAGTTGAGCTATGTACGAGTTAGTCCGAGCTACGTGGAAGCACGGCACCGCCACGTATAGGGCGGTGAGACATTCCAGAATCATCTAAGGCGGTTCCTTATGAGATAAGGAGCAATCCCGTGAGATGGGGGATTAACGTTGGAAGTCCTAACGAGATTAGGAGTATGCCCCATATAGGAAAGAATCCTATATGGAAAGAAAGACCTCTGCTAGACGAGATCTAGCAGGATATGGAAGTTATCTCTTAATAGGAAAGTCCTGTTAGGAGAAGGATTCCTAAAGAGAATAGGAAACAGGGGGCACGAGATGCCCAAATTGATGAACATCTACACCTATAAATACAAGGCGATAACCATGACAAAAGGTACGCTGTAACACCCAGTTATACGCATTGTGTTCTTGGCTTGATTAGTAATCCAGTACTAACTTAAGCATCGGAGGGCCTTTGCCAATAGAGGCAAGGGTGCTCTAACCTATTCTTTGTCTTGCAGATTTAGGGTCGAGCCAAGCCTGCACGTGATACAGGCTAACGTGGAATTACACCCCCTACAATCAAGAGAGGAAGCTGCTCGACCTGCTGAGAGAGCACATAGGCGCGCTTGGTTGGACCATAGCTGATCTGCATGGTATAAGCCCCACGGTGTGTACACACCGAATCATTCTTGAGGATAGTGTTAAGCCGTCTAGACAGCCCCAGAGGCGCTTGAACCCAAACATGAAAGAGGTGGTACGGGCTGAGGTGCTTAAGCTTTTAGATGCGGGTATTGTATACCCGATTGCCCATAGTGAGTGGGTAAGCCCAGTACAGGTTGTGCCTAAGAAGGCTGGGGTCACTGTGGTGACCAATGAGCAAGGTGAGTTAGTGCCGACTAGGATTCCTACAGGTTGGCGAGTTTGCATCGATTACCGGAAGCTCAATGCGAGCACTCGGAAAGACCACTTTCCTCTCCCTTTCATTGATCAAATTTTGGAGAGGGTGGCTGGTCGAGCCTTCTATTGTTTTCTAGATGGGTACTCAGGGTACAACCAGATAGAGGTCGCGTTAGAGGACCAGGAAAAGACCACGTTCACGTGTCCGTATGGTACATATGCTTACCGTCGCATGCCCTTTGGGTTGTGCAATGCACCTGGTACTTTTTCCAGGTGTATGATGGGGATTTTTAGTGACATGATTAAGCAGATTGTAGAGGTGTTTATGGATGATTTCTCGGTCTTCGGGGACTCATTCGATGGATGCCTCGAAAATTTAGGCAAGGTCTTGCAGAGGTGCGAGGAGAAGCACTTAGTGCTAAATTGGGAGAAGTGCCACTTCATGGTGACCCAAGGGATTGTGCTAGGGCACATTGTGTCCTCCAAGGGTATTGAGGTGGACAAAGCTAAAATAGACTTGATCCGTAATCTTCCTACCCCTAAGTCTGTCAAAGATGTGCGTTCTTTTCTTGGACACGCTGGTTTTTACCGGCGGTTCATTCAAGATTTCAGTGCTATCTCCCGACCATTGTGTCAACTGTTGGCAAAGGACGCACCATTTGAGTGGTCCGAGGCATGTGAGGGGGCATTCTTAAAGTTGAAGCGGAGTCTTACTACTCCGCCAATCGTGCAATCCCCTGATTGGAGTCTTCCCTTCGAGTTGATGTGTGATGCTTCTGACTATGCAGTCGGAGCTGTTTTAGGACAGAGAAGAGGAAAAGACCCATGTGTGATCTACTACGCGAGCAAGACGCTCAATGCGGCACAGATGAATTACACCACTACCGAGAAGGAACTGTTAGCGGTGGTGTTTGCCGTAGATAAGTTTCGGTCCTATCTGGTGGGCTCGCAGATCACGGTGTTTACCGATCATGCAGCCCTGAAGTACTTGATGACCAAACAGGATGCGAAAGCTCGCCTTATCCGGTGGATTCTGCTTCTGCAAGAATTCCACCTTGTCATTAAGGATAAGAAAGGGGTCGAGAATGTAGTGGCCGACCACCTGTCTCGTCTAGAGTTTGAGGACCCCACCTCTGATCTTCCCATTAGAGATTCTTTCCCAGATGAGCAGTTGTTCGCTGCTAATGAGTGCCCATGGTATGCTGATATCGCCAATTATTTGGTGACTGGGCAGATTCCTTCTCATTGGTCTACCCAAGAGAAGCAGCGATTTTTGAGGAGTGTCCGCCAGTACATATTTGATGACCCTTACTTGTTCAAATACTGTGCGGACCAGATTGTGCGTAGATGTGTCCCTGAGTCTGACCAGCAGGGAGTTATAGAGTTTTGCCATAGTGAGGCGTGTGGGGGTCATTTCTCTGCGAAGAAGACCACCGCCAAGATTTTGCAATGCGGGTTCTGGTGGCCCGATATGTTTAAGGGCGTACACTTGTTTTGTAGGTCATGTGACCGTTGCCAAAAACTTGGCAAGTTGTCTGCGCGTCATGAGATGCCCCTCCGGCCTATTCTTGTGCTAGAGGTATTTGATTGTTGGGGCATCGACTTTATGGGTCCATTTCCTATGTCTCATGGTTATGAGTACATCCTTTTGGCGGTGGACTATGTGTCGAAGTGGGTGGAAGCGATTCCCACTAAGTCTATGGAGTCGAAAGTCGTGCTAGAGTTTCTTAAGGCTAACATTCTGTCGAGGTTTGGCGTGCCACGCGCCATTGTCTCGGATCAGGGCACGCATTTCACGAGTCGGTCATTTGAGAAATTAATGGGGGAGTTTCACGTTACTCATAAGGTATCTACGTCATACCACCCCCAGACTAATGGGCAGACCGAGTTAGCAAATAGGGAGATCAAGCGAATTTTAGAAAAGACCGTAGGTGTGACTAGGAAGGATTGGTCCACTAGGTTGAACAATGCGTTGTGGGCCTACCGCACTGCTTACAAGACCGTGTTGGGTGCCTCACCCTATCGGCTCGTTTACGGTAAGGCCTGTCACCTGCCTGTTGAGTTAGAGAAGAAGGCCTATTGGGCCATTCAGAAAGTCAACTCTAGTTTGATTGAGGCGGGTGAGCATCGGAAATTGCAATTGAGTGAACCTGAGGAGCTTAGGAATGACGCGTATGAGAACGCTAGTATCTATAAGGCGAAGGTTAAGGCGTACCATGATAAGAATATTCAGCGCAAAACCTTTAGGGCTGGGCAGAAAGTGTTACTCTATAATTCGCGTCTTCATATATTCCCAGGAAAGTTGAGGTCCCGTTGGGATGGTCCCTACATAGTTACCAATGTATACCCAAATGGTTCAGTCGATGTCCGTGACCCTAAAGATGATAATGTGTTCAAAGTTAACGGGCAGCGTCTAAAACCTTATTTGGAATTTTTGGAGGTAGGCGAACCTGATGAGGAGTTGGTCGATCCTGTTTATTCGGACGACCCAGTTGATTAGGCTGTGGCAGCCTTATTTTGACGGGTAGCTCACGCGTACCATGCTCTTCATTTAGTGTGGACCCGACCCCTATCGTTAGGGGTACCCATCATTGACTTGGGTTTCCATAGCTTCGCACGCCGCTATTAAAAGAAGGATCGTGTGCCCAACCCCGGATAGTAAGGGCGATGGTGTTTTGTCATGTTGGCTTTCTTGTAAAAAAAAAACCAGTCCGGTATAGCCACCTAATTTCTAGCCTTAAATTTGTGTATCTGGGTTTCTAACAATCTTATTGCCGTGTCTCGGATAGTCATAAAAGACGATTGGCTCTGATTTCTTTAAGGAAAAACCTTGAGAAATTTAACCTGTTGAGTCATGACTTACCCGGGATTGTTATGATGACTTTCTCTACGCAAATTTAAGTGAGCAAATTAGGGAGAAAAGTAGTACCCGTACCTTTCACGTGACGAAAGTGGTGGTGTTCATTATTTCCTTTATTTCATTTGTTGTGGCCCGACTTTCACATGCGGGCAGTACTGACATCATTTGTTGCCTAGTAGGTAGTTGGTTCTTGCGTCTTTTGCAGGCATGGATCCTGGGAGCGGTTCTGATGACGACCAGCGACAATGGTGGCAAATTCCCCATACATCGGCCGGGGTCGTGATGGTTGGCTGCCATCCGTCGGTTCATCTCTTTCCCCTGATTATTCTATTTTTTTTATGTTTTGTCTTCATGCTCTGAGGACAGAGCAATTTTCAAGTTGGGGGAAGGGGTGTACTTTGTACACGTTATTTTGGTTGTTGAGCGTTGTTAGTAGTTTAGGGGTCATTTTCAAATTTTGGTTAATTTTTTAGTCTGGGGATACGATTGTTATGCTTGTTTGTATGAGTTAGGTGAGTATGCTGAAGTTTTGTCTCAATTGTTTGCCTGTTTAACTTGTTCACATGCATATATCTAGCTTCCATGTTTGAATATTTTCCACACCATAAACAAGTTGAGTAGGTGTTTCCACGTTGTGCACAACATGTCCTTAAAGCATCCCATGTTTCTTTGTTTTTCACTTTCCGCATTCGCATAAAATAGTAGGCGTTTGTACCTCATATCATGAGCTAAATATTGCATATGCATGTGTGAGAGTTGGTGACGTGTTTAGGGGATGAAACAAGGCCATTTTTGCATGATTAGACCAGTATACGTGTCCCATTGATCCCATGTTTAACCAGTCTATGTCAGTTCCTGTGTCGAACTTAGGAAACCGGTGTTTGGGTGGTGTGTCAGTTTGGTGGTCCAACTCTGTGTACATCTTTAGAGACCTGAATCAATGAACGTTGTGGTAAAGGAAGAATTTGGAATGTTGCTTGTGGATGCCATGGTGTTGAGAAACCTTTAACCTTAAACCAGAAGCCCCGAACCCCTACTGTGAGAACCCAATTTTGGTCCCCACCAATGAATTTCCATTTACGAAGGAGAGAATGAAGTTTCGGCGGTTTCCGGCGGTATCCCTTAAAAAAAATAAAAAATAAAAAAAATAAAAAAAATGGCGTTAGCGGTTCGGTATCGATACCCTTATTAGGGGTATCGATACCGGTTTGTTACGTCCCAAAAAAAATAACAAGGGCCGATCGGCCCTTCTTTCTCATTCCCCTCAACTTCTCTTCTTCATTCTCTCTTTCTCTCTCTTCTCCTCCATAACCACCCCAAACCCTACCAACAAATCTTCCCAAAACCCACCTAAATAACCACCATTCTCTACCAAATCTCAACCACAACACCCTCTCTTCACCCTCTACCTAAATCCCTGTTTCAAATTTCCCTAAACCTTACCAAATTTCTGAATCTGAAAACCCAAAAACCCATTTTTCCAAACCCTTTAACCCTCAAACTATGGCATCCAAAAGGGCAAGATGTGGGCAAAGGAAAGGCTGGGGCTACTTCTAGTACAGCGGGTAATGTTCCTGGGGGTTCATCGGGCGGCCCTTATGCGGGCCGGGCACCGAGACGGAACCGGGCACAAATCGAGAGGGATGAAGAAATACAATGGAGAGAATCGATCATAGGCAGGGGGGTGAAGAATGAGAGACATATAGAGTTGGATGGTGGGTGGCCGGAAAGGCACTTGGCAATCAAGGCAATAAAAAATCAAGGTATGTCTTTCTGGTTTGAACCGAATCCGGGTTATAATAATGCTTTGGTAGAAGAATTTTATAAATGCATGGTTGTGCCTGAGGCTGGAGCTTTTATGAATCCGGGGGCTCGGATTACTTCTGTGATAGGGAAGACCCCCGTGTTCATTGATGCTGATAAAATTGCTGCTGCGTTGAATTATGTAAGGCCCGAGGGGGAGATAAATTTTCCTAGACCAGTTGATAACCCCATTAATCAGAATTGGGTAAAAGGAGAGATTTATACAAATAGGAGGGATGCAAGGGTCCCTCACTGGCCAGGAAAGTTTAAACCGTCGTATAGGTTTCTCAACCAGGTTGTGTGTTATAATATTTTCCCGAGGGGGACTGAGAACAAGCCCCAAGAAAAGGTTGGGAACATTATGTGGGCATTCACTGGGGAGGACACGGTGTGTGACTGGGCTTTATTTATCTTTGGGGAAATGGTTGATTTCAGGGCTGCTTCGAAAAATGTCAGAATGCCTTTCCCGTGCCTAGTGACCACAATCCTTAGGAGGGACAACGTTTCGGGAACTAGATTTTATGTGAATGACAGGTTGGATCCGGGGGGCTTGGATTCTACTATTCTAACTCGGAGTAGTGCTCAGACTAAGGGTGTTGGTGAATCAATGCTTACCCCACCATCATCAGAGGCTCCTATTAAGGAGTGGTTCAAGAAACTGTTCTGTCAGAATGTGGCTATCATTAAGAGTCAGAAGAAGATGAAACTGGAGCAGAGACAGATGGCTAGGAAGCAGGTGGAATTTGATGATCAACTGAGCTATGTGAGGAAGCATGTTACAGGGGAGACTTCCGGTCCTTATGTCCCCCGTCGGTGGCCGGAGCTGGAGGTGAGTGACGACTTTGAGGAGCAGGATGCACCAGACGAGGACTCGGATGCGTAGAATGGACTGAGCACGGAGTTGGACACGGGTTGGATTGGAGGTGTTAGTTTTATTGTTTTGCTATTTTATGTGTTTAAGTTGCTGGAAACTATGATGTTTTATGTGTTTGTTATGTGGGTGGTGTGACCGTGTTTGTGGTCGGTGGTTGTGTCAAACTTTAGTTGTGATGTTTTGTTCTGTAGGATGTTAAACTTTAGTTGATTATGTGATGTTCGTGTTCGTGTTATCTGTGTTGGTGACGGCCAGTCTGGGTAGATTGACCATGAGCTTCTATAGGCCGTCACCCTTTGCATGGTTTCCCTTTTTCTTGATTAACCACGGTCATTACAAGCCTAACGAAGCCCTTAGCTGACCCGATACACGTCGTTTGACTCTCTGCATGCATGTGTTATATTGTATCATGAATGTGTGGTATCTTGATTCGTGGGCTTTCATTGCATATCTTGGCGTTTTGTTGACTGGCACGTGGTGATTTGTTTTCAATCCACGGTTTTCGCCAGGCGCCTCACATGGGATGTAGAGTGTTCGGTGAGTATAAGTGATGTTGTGGCACGTTGGGAGCGTTCTATTTTAAACGTTGTTGAGGAATGGAATTATTCGAGTATTGGTTGGAGCATGCATGTGACCGAGTTGTGGGTAATAGCGAGATGATACTCAAATTGTTCATTTAATTTTGTACAGGTTGCATAACTCTCGTATTCCTTTTTGAGTCGTTGTGTTAGTTCTATTCTTTTCGTTTCGTTCGTTACTAGGGACTAGCAACGATCAAGTTAGGGGATGTGATAGGCGCGCAATATTGTAAGTATAAGCACCTAAGTAGGGAGAGTTAGCGTGTTAGACGTGCGGATTAATGATTATTTTCCGTTTAATGCGTGCACAGTGGTGTTCTTGTTATTTCTTTGAGTTTTCCAGGTATTTTGGCTTTTGGCTTGTGTGTGTGTGCATGGCTTGAAGTGGAAGTGCGGGAAAATGAGGCTTGGGAGATGGATTTTTGAAGTGTTGGGCCGAAGGGGATCGGTATCGATACCCCTCTCAGCCGTATCGATACCAATTGGTTATGAAGGGGCGAGTTTCGATCCAGAAGGTTTAGTATCGATACCTTTCTTAGCTGTATCGATACTAACGTCTTACGCAGTCAACAAATCAATCAAGGGGGTTCGGTATCGATACCTCTCTTAGCCGTATCGATACCGAACAGTTACGCAAGGCTAAAAGGCTGCGTTTTGATGTATTTTAAGGGTGTTTACTATATAAACGATTTTCTGATCATTGATTAGGGTTCGAAACTTTTCATAATTTTCTGCACTTTAGAGTTTTGCGGCTACGGTTTTCAGAGCTTTCAACATTCATTGTTTCCGGATTCAAGTTTGCTTTGAGAATTTCTGTTCGTGGATTGGTATTACATATTGATAATCAAGTTCAATTCTTCTCTCGCAATCTACGGTATTTTTAGCCTTCGTTTCCATATTCTACTCTTTGAGCATGTTTAGATCTAGGTATAATTTGATTTCTGTAGTTGTTATAATTATGAGTGAGTAGTCGCCTTGGGTGCGGTTGCGGGGCGAAGGCGCCTACGTCTAGACTAATCAGTATTTCACCTCGGGGCCGAATGAACTCGATTTTCAAGCAATTTTGGGAGAAAGAAACTTTTCTAACAAACAAACCCATGCATTACCGGCATTCGAATGCGCACGGAATCTGGTGACAGGTGGTGCGCATTTGTTGAGAAACCTTTCTGGAACTCTAAAATCAGTAAAAAGAGGAATTGTGGCCCGAGTAAATATCGGTTAGACTAGGCGTGGACGCCGGGTTCCCTCAGCTGTGCTCTCTTGTTTAATTTGCATTCAGTCAATTTAGCTTAGTAATTCAGTTAGTAAAATCTTATCAAATCAAAGGGTGGCTACCTAAGAGCCAGTTTAAACTGCACTTTTACACTGTTGAGTCAAGCACTTCAGTCGTCTCTGTGGTTCGACTCCGGTACTTCCGGAATTATTGTGCTACACTGGTCGAGAGTCCTACGCTTGGGACGCGTCTTTATTCGTCTTATTTTTAGTCACCTGGTCGGTCAAGCAAAGTTAAATATGATAATAATCCATATGAAATAATAAAATATTTGGTATCAACAAATGGAAAACTAAGTTTTAGAAAATCTATTCAAAGCTCCACAACCTGTTATTGAAGAGAACTTGATCCTGTGCCAGCTTCCATCTGTTTGAATGCAAGAAAAATCACTCTGGAAAAGATAATATTAATTCCGAAGACAATCAACACTTTTTTGGATTTTTGGCAAACCTCTTGTGGCTGCCACAATATTTTCTATTAAAAAACTTCGAAGAAGTCAGGGTTATATACTAACATTTTAATTGAAGCAGAAGCATTTTTGCACAGGAAGAGAGAATAGGAGGGACTTCTCATGTTTTCTAGGATTTTTCTTTTCTAGTGAAATAAAGAATGAGGGGGAGTCCTCAAGTTTCTTTTTAAAAAAAATATATATCATTTATCCTTATAATCATAATCATGAGATGTATTAGGATTATTATGGAAATCGCAATTATCCCTCTAAACATAATCTCATGACTTATGTTGACTAACTTTTAAATTTTAGTCAGTTTTATTAAGGCAATAATCCACATTTTCTTCTTCCCCCGGAATTCTCATGTAAGCGCCACTTGTCACGCATTTACATTCCTCCTTGCAAAATATTATATATTGGGCATCAATGCCTCCAAACCATGCCCTGTTT
This sequence comes from Vaccinium myrtillus, assembly GCA_016920895.1. Lineage (NCBI taxonomy): Eukaryota > Viridiplantae > Streptophyta > Magnoliopsida > Ericales > Ericaceae > Vaccinium > Vaccinium myrtillus. The sequence goes on along the minus strand of CM029273.1, from coordinate 20,807,368 downwards.
GTTAGCGAAATATGTATATGAGGGAGAAAGAGAGATAAAATAAGAGGGGACATAGAGGTGAATATGGTTAAAGGGGGTATTATTTTAGAAGGGGAGATAAAAAACTACTTGGTTTGTTTAGTTTAGTTTTTATAGAGGAGAATATGAAGGGGTGGATAATGTACAATTATGTGAAATTATTATGTTGTCCTTCGTTGTTTAAAGCGAAACCCATTTGGTAAATTATCCCAAATCTGCTATTCCCATCAATAAGCAATCCACTGTCATTTATTTGACTAAAACCCACAGTCCATTTACACAACTTTGCAGCTATGCCATTTAAACATTTGAGTTCAAAGTCCATTTTATTGGAGTGAAACCCACTGCGTTACAATCATTCAGCAATCATCGACGATGTTTTGCCATCCCAAAACTGTTTATGATATATTACTTTTTCAGAAATCTTTGTTCATCAATCACCGGCGAAACCTGCAACCGGTGAGATCGTCGACTTTCTCCGATCCGATTTCGCCGGCCTGGGACCCGTCACAGCCTAAGAGAAACAAACCCCCATCTTGCTCGAATCCCATTTCGCCAAAAATTCTTTTTGCGGCTGACGAAGGAATCTAGAAGTAGACAACAGTAACGTGAGATCGACGATGATAACGTCAAACCCACAACCACCCACCTTTCTTCCTCTAGGGATGACAATTTCACCCAAAACCAATGGATACTCGAACCAAACCGACCCTATCGGAGCGTTTTTTTATAATATTTTTTCCTATCCATGGGCAGGTTTGGTTTTCAAAGCATGATACCCAACGGGTTTGGATTTGGGTTTGGTCTTAGCAAGTATTTGGCCAAACTCAAACCCAAACCGATCCATATAATATTACTTATAGGATATATATATCTATATATACAGTGAGCTTCCTATCAAGGATCCCGCAACTTGTTAACGTTCGGACCTCCACTTTTCAGACCAAATTTTGACGATCCGAACCGTTAGATGTGTTTAAAACGTGTTTTTAAGGTCCAACGCGTGAATTTGGCAAAAAAAAATATCCGGAAGGGCTTGATAAAAATGCTATATCAAGCCCTTCCGGATATTTTTTTTTGCCAAATCCCCGCGTTGAACCTTAAAAATACGTTTTAAACACATCTAACGGTTCGGACCGTCGAAATTTGGTCCGGAAAGTGAGGTCCGGACGTTAGGTCCGAATTTAGTGGTTTGGATAGGAAGCTCACTGTATATATATATATATATATATATATATATATAGGATAATGATCTATTGAGGGAGTCCTTAGGATAATTCCGTGCGGACCTCACCATTCCGGATCAAATCTTGACGATCCGAACCGCTCAATGTTTTTAAAATGCATTTTCCAGGGTCCACGCGGAAAATCTTCAAAAAAAATACCCGGAAGGGCTTGATCGGATCAGTTTTTGTTAAAAACGCTATATATTTTAAAAACATTGAGCGGTTCGGATCGTCAAAATTTGATCCGGAAAGTCGAAAAATGGTGAGGTCCGCACGGAATTTTTGTTTGAGGGAGTCCTTAGTAGATCGCCTTCCTATATATATATATAGGAAAAACTTCTAGTCCACACCTCCCGAAAATAAGAAAAAAATAATTTTTTTGTGTTGCAAATTATTTTTGGAAAATCCGATCCGTCCAATGTGTTCAGAAGGTGTTTTCAAGGGTCCACGCGAGAAATCTTCAAAAAAAAAATACCGGGAAGGGCTTGATCCAAGCAGTTTTCGCAAAATTCTGAACACATTGGACGGATCGGATCGTAAAAAAATGTTTGGATCATGGAGGTCCGGAAACGGGAATCCCGTTTTAGAAGCTCTTCCTATATATATATATATATATATATGCGATCCTGTCAAGGATCCCGGATTGAAGCCTTTTCGGTGTTTTGATGCTTTTAAAAATTGTTTTTGGGAAATCCGAGCCGTCCAATGTGTTCAAAAGTTGTTTTCCAAGGTCCACGCGGGAAATCTTCAAAAAAAAAATACCGGGAAGGGCTTGATCCAAGCGTTTTCGCAAAAACTGTATATATATATTTTTTGCGAAAACTGCTTGGATCAAGCCCTTCCCGGTATTTTTTTTTGAAGATTTCCCGCGTGGACCTTGGAAAACAACTTTTGAACACATTGGACGGCTCGGATCGTCAAAATTTGATCCGGAACTATGAATCCCGGATCCGGGATCCCGGACTAGATAAGGACTGTATATATATATAGGAAGAATTTCTAGTGAGGGTTCCCTCACAAATAAAATGAGGGAAAAAAGTTAATGGTCGTTGGATGGCGCACAGTGTACGAACGGCTGAGATTAAAAACTCTAGTCGCGGGTCATATGGCCGGTTTAAAACATCTCGCGGGTCAGGATCCGGGTTAAGTCCCCATCCCGGATCCCTCCCCTTCCATTTGCTTCCATGAGAGAGAGAGAGAGAGAGAGAGAGAGAGGAAAAACACACGAAACCCAGCTCGATCCGATCCTAATGGAAGGTATTCACCTCTTCTGTCGTTCGATTCTCGTACTTCTCTCTTCGTTTTTGAAGCTCCATCACAAATGAAATCGTTTTTGGTTTATTTTTAGGGTTTGCACGAACATAAATCGAAGAAGAAGAGGTCGAAGAACAACAAATCTCAGGTATATCTCTCTCCTCTCTCTTCCCTCGCTCTATCTGGTTCATCTCCTCGAAATTTGAAGTCGGTTTTTCAAATTTTCTAGGGTTTCCGTGAATTTGAAATTTGAATTTTTAAACCTTTTTTTTTTTTTTTCAAAATTTTAATTTTTAAACCCTAATCCGTTCATAATCATCCCTTCACTCACACATACCTGATTTTCTTAGGTTTTTTTCAAGTTAAGGTTTTTTTTGGGGTTAAATTTGGGGTAATATTTTTAGGTTTCCACCATAAATTTGGGTGTTGCTACGACTTTGTTAACTGCGTAAATTATCATTTTGAAATTTTGGAGTTGTCAAGTTAGTCCGTCATTACATTTCACTTGTATAGATCTGATCTGATTACCATGTTATGTTCAATGTAAGTTTTGACTTCAAAGAATAGTTCATTGTTACTTCCACCTAACATGGGAAACATTTGATTGATTCAATCATTTGCATACCATGGTTATTGCTACTGTTTTTTGGGTCTTCATTTATTGGCGTGAATCATTTGACATCTTCTTCGACTCCATGTAGTTGTTTTCTATGAGTGAAGTTATTGTTAGTGTTTGGTTGGAAATCCATGCTTATTTTATGCTATGTAGTGAAGTATAGGTAATCTTGAGATTTCTTGAACCATAAGCAGAGTGATGAAATTGTTCTTCACAAGATGTTGTCTTGACTGATGGCGATGATAATGACGATGACGATGGAGACGATGATTCTTACTCTGACGATGATTGTAAGTGTTTTATAATGGTTTTGAACCGATTTGTGCTTTATGTTGTTGATATTATGAACCTGGCTAAGTGTTTACAGGTTTAATTTGATGATGTTTCTGTATGCTTGGTGCTTGTGTATTAGGAATTCTGTGGATGAACTTTCGAGCTGCTCTGTCTGATTCTGTGGATGAACTTTCGAGGTGGATGAATCTGGAATGGTGTATGGGATGGTGTTTAAAATACAACTTGGAAGTCTCAATCTGGAATGGTGTAACTGAATTTGTGTATGTTTGGTGTAACTGAATCTGTTTCTGAAGTTTGAATCTGGAATGTGTAACTGAATTTGTTTCTGAAGTTTGAATCTGGAATTTTGAAACTGGATGTTACAAACTGGAAGTTTGTTATAGTTGGTTTACCTATGATTTATTGGTTTCTTATTCTTTTTTTTTTTGTGTTTGCTTGAGGTTGAGGTGTAGCAGCAGCCCTCATCAATTACTTGATAGAAGCTTTGACATTCTGTGGTATATGTACCGGAGCTACACAATGGTTTGGGTCTGTTCTTGTGTTTCACATTTACATGGCAATCTGTCATCTTGGGTACCATATTTGAAATTCACGTAAACCCTAAAAAATTTGAAGAACCGAGGTAAAAATTCGAGGTGACGAACCAGATAGAGCGAGGGAAGAGAGACATACGTGAGATTTCTTGGTCTTCGACCTCTTGTTCTTCGTTCTTCGATTTCTGCTGGTAAAACCCTAAAAATAAAGCAAAATCGATTGAGTTCGAAAACGAACAGAGAAGAAGGAGAATCGAACGAGGGAAGAGAGAGAAGAGTGGATTACCTTCAATTATAGACGGATCGATGTCGGAATATTCACGGGGGGGATGCTCTGCAGTCGATCGCGTTTTTCCTCTCTCTCTCTCTCTCTCTTCTCTCTCTGTCGAATGGAAGCAAATGGAAGGGGAGGGATCTGGGATGGGGACTTAACCCGGATCCTGACCCGCGAGATGTTTTAAACCGGCCATATGACCCGCGACTAGAGTTTTTAATCTCAGTCGTTCGTGTACTGTACGCCATCCAACGGCCATTAACGTTTTTACCTCATTTTATTTGTGAGGGAACCCTCACTAGAAATTCTTTCTATATATATATATATATATAGGATAATGATCTACTAAGGACTCCCTTAGCCAAATTTGGTGCGGACCTCACCATTCCGGATCAAATTTTGACGATCCGAACCGCTCAATGTTTTTAAAATGCATTTTCCAAGGTCCACGCTTTTTTTCTAGTCCGGGATCCGGACCTCCGGACCTCATTGATCCGAGCTTTTTTTTGACGATCCGAGCCGTCCAATGTGTTCAGAAGGTGTTTTCAAGGGTCCACGCGGAAAATCTTCAAAAACAAATACCGGGAAGTGCTTGATCCAATTACAGTTTTTGCGAAAAAATGCTTGGATCAAGCACTTCCCTGTATTTTTTTTTGAAGATTTTCCGCGTAGACCCTTGAAAACACCTTCTGAACACATTGGACGGCTCGGATTTTCAAAAAAAAAATTGCAACACAAAAAAAATCAAGTTTTTCTTAAATTCGGGAGGAGTGGATAAGAAGATCATATTATATATATATAACCATGTAATTTTTATTTTTCAATTCATAACTTTCAATGACTGTTCATTTCATCTCGCTCCTTATTCCTCTCAAATTCCTTAAAAATCTCAAGAGGTCTCTATAGAAACCTCTTAAAAAAAATTTATTATTTAGTTATTTTCTTTGATTATGTTAGAATTTAGATGTTTAATGGTAAAATCATATGGTATGTTACTTTTTATTTTAAAATATAATCTTTTTCCTTCGTATGTCCATTAATTAATGGATAAATGTTTTGGGTTTGGATATGGTAATCGCAAAACCCGGACCAAACCGATCCATTGCCATCCCTATCTTCCTCCTTCAAAAGCGCTCTCTCTCTCTCTCTCTCTCTGATACAACGTAAAAAGGCCGAAGCAGTGGGCCCAACAGGGCCCATAGTTTGGTACTCTGGAAGGCGGATATAATTGAGACCCCATGGGGCGCGTCTAAAAATAGTCCTCCTGCAAAGGAGAAAATTTTGGGTACGGGGAGGGTACCACGTGGTACCCTCTCGGCACATCCGGGCCGTCCAATGCATTCAACCAACGGTCCGGATTGAAAGTGCCGTCCGGATTTAAAAAAAATAGAAAAGAAAATAAAAAGTGTGTTCTAATCCGAGCCGTCCGATGCATTTTTGAACGGCTCAGATGTGCCCAAGGGACACCACACCCATACCCTATTTGCACCCAAAATTTTCTCCCGGCTAAGGGTTGGGAAAATAATATCCGGGACAAAAAACCAAACGCACGCTGGATTTCGAACACCCGGATTTCTATATCCGGGCAAATTCTATATCCTGCTCCTATATGATGCTGCCAAACAGGGCGCAGGGTCTTGCACACACGGCTATGGCAGTGGCAGTTGCAGTTGCAGCAACACCATTCTCATCGACATCATCTGTACTTCTGTCCCGTATTACTCGCCCAAGGCCCAAGTGGGTCATCTTGAACCCCTTGGCTTCCTCCTCTCCTCAACCCATTTCTTCTTCTTCTGGTGTGTCGAGGAAGCTCATTCTCTACTCGAAGCCCGGTTGCTGTTTGTGCGATGGCCTCAAAGAAAAGCTCCACGCCGCTTTCTCTCTCTCTGCCCCTGACTCCCTCCACGACGTTGATTTACAGGTCTCCCACCTCCCCCTTTAATTATAGTATATACTAACATATCCAGCCCAACCAAAATTAATCTAATTTAAGCTTTTATGTCCCAATCAATTCGGTGGGTTTTATTGTTTTTTCGTCAATTCTGCCTAACAATTATCAGATGTACATTCCTATCTTTCTCTGTACTATTTTCTACGCTGAATATCTATCTCTGGATACATAAGAATTGGGTCTTATTATTAGACGAGGCAAATTGCGTCTCTCTCTCTGTCCATCTTTTGAATGGGTTTGATCTGTTGTTGGGTTTCATCAGATAAGGGATATAACAACAAATCCTGAGTGGGAGAGAGCTTACCAGTACGAGATACCTGTGTTGGCAAGAGTCCGGTTGGATGGCACTGAGGTCAGTCATTTTGAACTTTCGATTTTGAGTATCTGCAAATTCGTGCTTCTGCCATGAAATTTTTTTCCTGGATTTTTCATGTTGGAATTTTTCTTTTACTTTTTATTTCATTAGTGGGCCCTACATTTGATCAATGCAAATTCTATGATTACGGCCAACTAGTTAGTTAAACCTTACACAGTATTGCTTGTAGTTGCAATCCTTTTGTTTTTTGATCGGCGCTTGTAGTTGTATTCCTTACTGATTCTTTGCATAATTTTCTTTATTCAACATTGTTAAGAATTTCAAATTTTCAGTGAACTCTTTTATGTACGCAGTGATTTTCAGTGAACTCTTTTATGTCTGCAGAGGTTAGTGGACACTTACGTATGAGCTGTAGTAGTATATAAAATTTTGTAGACCTTCTATTAGAAGCTTTCTTATAACAAAGATTAGATTCACTTGGTGATGTAATTAGATCTGGAGATCATTTTTGTAGAGGTAGTTTCCAGAAGACCATTTAGGGGGATGTTTGATAAGTTCTTTGATGCCAATCTAGCCTGCCCTTTCGATAGAGTCATAGAGATATTGCCTTGTTTGTTTGGTAGTTTTGGGTATTTTGGTAACGAGTGGAGAGAGAAATGAGGGTAATAATTGGAGATTGGGGTAATGAGAGAGAGAGAGAGAGAGTAATAATTGCATAGAGGAGGTAATGATTGGAGACAAAACTAAAACAAAACTAAAATGGCAAACGAACAAGGCCATTGATTTCGGATGGTAGCCCGACAGAATTGGTTAAGATTATGCTTAATCTAGTGCAGATTTCAGTTGGGTTATGGGTTTATTTGCCGTAGTTGGTTTATTTGATCAGGCATGGGTTTTGTCCATGCCAAAGTACTTGTTCCTTCAACTGTTACTAAGGCTGGGGTCAAGTATGCTGGATTCTCATACAAATATTCTGTTACGAAGGACAGGAGTTTTTGAAGAGAGTAAAAATAGATAAAAGTTTCTTCTTTAGCTTTGTAATCCTTTATTGTGTAGGAGTTTTTTTGGATGCCAAAGCTTGTGGATTACAGTCATTTCATGCTGGAAGTTGCAGATTCTGAACCAAATCAGCATCATATAAGCTTTTATATCCAAGAAATTCTGCATCAATTAGGATATAATATCTGCACCAAGAATGATGTAGGACAGAATGTTGAGAGAAGTAAGAATGATCAAAAGGCAGAGAAAAGGGACTGATTTTGGGCTGTGAACAGTAGACGTGAACAGTGAATAAGAAGAGAAGAATAGAGGTTTAAGAAGATAGATCTAGGCCTCACGCCTAGGTTACCAAAGGCTTCAGACCTAAGGCCTCTTTAGCATCACACCAAAGAATGGATCGCATCACACAATCTTTTAAAGCATAAAAGCTTCAGAAATTTTCATATTATTCATTCATAATCACTCTCTTGAAAGTACATCAATTTATAGACTCCTAAGCATGTGTTAAATGCAAATAACTACTCCTATTCCCAAAGATATTAATTACTTCTATTTCCAAGAAGTCTAAGTAGGCATAAATGAGCCTAGAAGTTGGAAGGCCACCAAGCATTTAAAAGTTCCAGCAGATGAATGAGAAGAAAAGTCTGAAAAGTCAACAGCCTTTAAACTTGTGCAAACCTAATTAATATCCCAAGTGGGCCCTATGTCATCCAACATGTGCCAAATTAAGGCTTGGGCCTTAGAACCATCCTGTCCGCGCCTTTTATACACTTTTAATGGTTGCCGCCATTTCCCATCAATTCTCCCTGGCTTGAAAGAACTCGACCCCGGCAAGTTAAGAGCATGGAATCGTTCATGAAGGTCGGGGTTGAGGCGGTGAAACTCCTCATCGGTAATCCAAGTACAATCTGAAAGTGATCGCCCCTTCCACTTAACGAGATACTTTTGATAACCTCCATGTCGAGTCGAAACAATTTGATGATCAACCACATCTTCGATTTCATCCTTCAAATGTTTGGCTGGTGGGAGAGATGCTATTGGGTCTGCTTGAGTACAATCCTCAACATGTCCAGAATATCGAGTGAGATCCTCAATATTGAACACATTACTAATGCCCATGGTGTCAGGTAACTCAAGCACATATGCATTAGAGCTGATTTTCTTGAGAACTTTGAATGGACCAGCACTCTTTGAATGAAGTTTCTTATAAACCCCTTTAGGATACCGCTCAGGTTTTATCCGAACCATGACCATATCGCCTTCATCAAATTCAGCAAACCTCCGCCTCAAGTCAGCATGCTGTTTGTAGCTTTCATTGCTTATGGCTATCTTCCGTCGAACATCATCATGAATATCACGGATATGCTGACTAAAAGCTTCAGCTTCAGCACTTGGGCGAGCCTCGATAGGTAAAGGAATCAGATCGATTGGCTTCCTAGGAAGCAAACCTGTAACAATTTCAAAGGGACTCCGACCTGTAGACCTGTTTACAGAGCTGTTGTAAGCAAATTCAGCCATAGGAAGTACCTGATCCCAACAACCAACATGATCCCCAACAAGGCAACGTAGAAGACCACCTAAGCTGCGATTAACAACCTCGGTTTGACCATCCGTTTGTGGGTGAAAAGCGGAAGAAAACTTCAGCTTTGTATTCAGCAATCTCCAAAGCGTTCGCCAAAAGTAACTCACAAACTTCGCATCACGATCAGAGACGATGGTCTTTGGTAATCCATGAAGTCTAACAACTTCGTTAAAGAAAAGCTTAGCAATATGGACAGCATCCGATGTCTTTGAACAAGCAATAAAGTGTGCCATTTTTGAAAAGCGGTCCACTACCACAAATATAGAATCATGTCCTCGAAGTGTTTTTGGCAATCCAAGGACGAAATCCATGCTTAAATCTTGCCATGGCTGATGGGGCACAGGAAGTGGAGTGTATAAACCTGTGTTCTTCTTCCTCCCTTTCGAAAGTTGGCAAATCCGACATTGCGAAATAACCTTGGCCACATCTCGCTTAAGCTTTGGCCAATAAAAGCGATCTTCGGCCATTGCAATTGTCTTGTCTCTTCCAAAATGACCTGCTGCACCTCCAGAGTGTAATTCCCAAACCACTTGTTCACGGAGAGATGTATCGGGTAAACAAAGTCGGGTTCCCTTGAAGAGGTAACCGTCATGTAAGGAAAAACCATCGTACCCTCCATGTTCTCCAGCCAATAATTGAGCATATATAATGCTGAAATCCCTGCAAGAAGGGTAGTCTCTTTTGAGCAAATCGAAACCCACGACTTGAATAGCCATAGAAGATAGAAGATACACCACTCGGCTAAGTGCATCAGCCACCTTATTCTCAGAACCAGCCTTATGCTTGATAACAAAAGAATATTCCTGCAGAAATGAAACCCATTTACCATGACGATGATTCAGCTTCTTTTGAGAGTTGATGTATTTGAGTGCTTCATGGTCGGAAAACAATACAAACTCCTTAAAGACCAGATAGTGACGCCAATATCGAAGTGCTTGAACAACTGCATAAAATTCTTTGTCATAGGTGGAATACTTTTGCTTGGCCTCGTTGAGCTTCTCACTAAAATAAGCAATCGGGTGTCCTTCTTGACTAAGCACCCCTCCAATCCCAACATGTGATGCATCGCACGCCACCTCAAACACTTTTGAGAAATCAGGAAGCCTTAGAACGGGAGCCTCAGTCATCATTCTCTTTATGTCTTCAAAAGCCTTTGTTGCAACCTTGGTCCAAGCAAATTGTCCCCCCTTCATACAATTCGTGACAGGTGCCAGTACCGTGCTGAAATTCTTAATAAATCGACGATAAAAAGTCACCAACCCGTGAAAACTGCGTACTTCATGCAAAGAGCTGGGAATTGGCCACTCAAGAATAGCTTTCACTTTACTTGGATCGACCTCCACTCCATTAGAAGACACAACGAAGCCCAAAAACACAACTGTTGGACTCATGAAAGAACACTTCTTTAAGTTCATGTAGAGCTTCTCTTGACGGAGGACCCTCAAAACTTGTTGAAGATGAAAGAAATGTTCCTCCTTGGTCTTGCTATATATTAGAATATCATCGAAATAAACAACCAGGAATTGACCAATGAAAGGCTGTAATACCTGCGTCATAAAGCGCATGAATGTACTTGGGGCATTTGTAAGGCCAAATGGCATGACTAGCCACTCATAGAGACCATCTTTTGTCTTGAAAGCTGTCTTCCATTCATCTCCTGGCCTTATGCGTAGTTGATGGTAGCCACTTTTCAAATCAATCTTGGAGAATAGACAAGATCCAGCCAACATATCCAACATATCATCAAGCCTCGGAATGGGGAATCGATACTTGATGGTAATCTTGTTTATAGCACGGCTATCTATGCACATGCGCCAGCTACCATCTTTCTTTGGTGTAAGTAAAGCCGGAACAGCACAAGGGCTTAAACTTTCACGTATGAACCCCTTGGACAGTAGTTCATCTACCTGCCTTTTAAGCTCTGCGTGCTCACTTGGATTCATGTGATAGGCCGGAAGATTAGGCAATTGAGAACCTGGAATGAGATCTATTGCATGCTGGATATTGCGCATGGGAGGTAATTCATTTGGGAGCTCTTTAGGTGCAACATCAGAAAAATGGGACAGCAACTCAACTACTTCTGATGGCACTTCAGAGGCTGATGCAGTTGCTGATTCTGAAGTTTTTTTCACTACCATGGCATATATAACTCCCAGTTCCTTACTCTCGGTTTGGAAACGCTTTTTGGTGAGAATGTGGAGAGATTTGGGCTTAATTTCAGCAACCTCCTTTGGCTTCTTTTCCTTGTGTTTCTCCATCTCAGCTGTAGTCAACGGTTTCAAAACGATCTCCTTGTTTTTGAATGAGAAAGCATAAGTGTTCTCTTTCCCGCAATGCTGCACATCTCTATCATAAAGCCAGGGTCTCCCAAGAAGGATATGTGTAACATTCATGGGAATTACGTCACACCAAATAGAATCACTATAAGAACCATAAGAGAAAGAAACTAGGCAGCGCTGAGTTACCGGAATGGAAGTGTTGTCAATCCAAGCCACCTTATACGGGTGAGGATGTGGTTGGACAGGAAGCTTAAGGCGCTCCACTGTGGCTGTGGAGACAACATTCATGCAACTCCCACCATCGATAATAAGCTTTCGGGCTTGGTTTCCACAGCGAACCAGCATCTGGAAAATAGAAGTACGCCTCCAATCTTCCTTTTCAACTTTAGGTGCTGCAAGGATACGTCTAACCACAGATAGCAATGAATTGTCCACCTCTTCATCTTCTAAGTCATCTGTGTTAAAGACCCCAACATCAAAGGAATCCTCACCATCTTCGTGATTTTGTTGGTCAGATTCGTGTTCCTGCTCCATGCCGATATGTAAATTCCTCTTTGGACATTGATATGCCATGTGCCCCAATTCACCACACTTAAAGCACTTGTTGTCCTTCCCTCCCCCCTTGTTGGCTACATGAGTCTTCCCCCTTGGATCAGAAGCATTGAAAGAGGTTTTTTTTGAACCACTTGGCTGGAAACGACTTGCATCATTGTACCCTCTAGCTGCTGTCTCCCCAGCTTGAGAACCAAATTTTTTAGAAATCGGGTACCTCAGGTATTCCTCCATATCCAGAGTAACCTGGAAGGCATGTTCAAGACTGTATAAAGGTTGACGAAGCAGCTCCCTCCTTATATCTGACCTCAAACCAGCCTTGAATCGAGCAAGAGTTTGACTTGAGTCTTCCGTCACTTGACTCCTCATCTTCAGCTCATCAAATTTCTGCATATATTCAGCCACCGACATGCTGTTTTGCTTTAACTCAATGAGTTGTTCACACAATTTCTCGTGGTAATTTGACGGCATGTACTTTTCGCGCAACTTAGCCTTCATCTCTTGCCAAGTACCAATTGGTGGTTGCCCCGATCTCCGAATATCACCTTCAACACCCATCCACCAGATTTTTGCCAATCCTATAAGCTTCATCTTAGCAAATCTTACTCGCCGATCGTCCGCCATATCATACCAATCAAAGTACTCCTCAATGGAGGCAAGCCAATCCGAAAACAACGTAGGATTAACCTTACCTTCGAAATCTGGAACATCCATTTTTATCTTCTTAGTGATATCTCCGGCTGTATCATACGTCTCATTTTGATTCCTTTGTAATAAATCATTGGTCCAATTGAAGATGGAACATTGTGGCCCACCTTGATCTTGGGCAGTTCTGAGTTGTTGCTGTTGAGGAGAATTTGGACGCTGTTCTGATGATGCCCCGCCTGGATTCCCATCTTTTCCACCAGGATTATTATTTGCAGAGTTCTCTTCCTGTTCGCCTGTTGTTGTTGTTGGACCATCATTAGGCTGAGTTGTTCGGCCTTCCAGAGTACTTAAGCGTAGATTGCAATTATCCATTTGCTCTGCAAGTTTTAACAGAATCTCGTCACGTTGGAGATCAGTTAATCTTCCTCTAATCGGTCTGCCAGATCGTGTAGACATGATGCTACTCTTGCTCTGATACCAAACTGATGTAGGACAGAATGTTGAGAGAAGTAAGAATGATCAAAAGGCAGAGAAAAGGGACTGATTTTGGGCTGTGAACAGTAGACGTGAACAGTGAATAAGAAGAGAAGAATAGAGGTTTAAGAAGATAGATCTAGGCCTCACGCCTAGGTTACCAAAGGCTTCAGACCTAAGGCCTCTTTAGCATCACACCAAAGAATGGATCGCATCACACAATCTTTTAAAGCATAAAAGCTTCAGAAATTTTCATATTATTCATTCATAATCACTCTCTTGAAAGTACATCAATTTATAGACTCCTAAGCATGTGTTAAATGCAAATAACTACTCCTATTCCCAAAGATATTAATTACTTCTATTTCCAAGAAGTCTAAGTAGGCATAAATGAGCCTAGAAGTTGGAAGGCCACCAAGCATTTAAAAGTTCCAGCAGATGAATGAGAAGAAAAGTCTGAAAAGTCAACAGCCTTTAAACTTGTGCAAACCTAATTAATATCCCAAGTGGGCCCTATGTCATCCAACATGTGCCAAATTAAGGCTTGGGCCTTAGAACCATCCTGTCCGCGCCTTTTATACACTTTTAATGGTTGCCGCCATTTCCCATCAAAGAATCATATACTTGTGAGAGTTTTTCTTCTATGTCCATGAAAAAAAAGAAGAGAAAACCTTATGAATCTTTTGACAAGTCGGCTGTACCTTTCCCAAGATCATATCCTTTTCAGGAATTCCCTTGTGTTAGAGTCATGCGAACACCGAGATGCATCCCGTGATCTCTCTCAACACCTGTCATTTGCCCTCTGATTGTCCGTGGTTTTAGTTGGATTGGACGGGTCTTACACATGACGTGTCAGTGTTGTGTTATCCTTATGCAGTGACACGGCTTATCCAACCGTCTGTGGGACGTGTGTGATCCCATCGTGCTTTCCCTATAAATTGGCGTGATCGGCCAGCATTATTCTCGCGTTCCTTTCTTTTGTGAGATACATTCGTAAAGGGCCTAGCCCTTTATCAAATGGTTCCGCCACATCTCTGGCTTAACCATGTTTGTTCTATTTTGAGGAAATGCACTCCCGTCCCATGTAACTTCCTTACCTTCACCCGCTGGTGGTTCCGTCTCGGTGCGGGGGATTTTGGGAAGTCAAACCGGGGACGTCATTAAGCAAAGTCATTTTGTGAGCCCTGGACGTCAAACAAAGTCAGGAGGAAGTAGCTTCCTTCTGTCTCCCCCTTGGCCCAATCAAATGAGGCTTACGACACCCATCTACAGCCAGTAGAGGTTGGGTGCTCTTTCACCTCTCGGTCTTGTCCAAGCTGGAAGAGAAGGACGTCCCTTTGCTCGGCAACTGGCCTTCGGACTGGTTGGAGGTGGTGATGTTTGGTTCCTCTCTCCACTTGTTTGATGTAGAGAGGAACATCTAGGAATTGCCGAGGAGTGACCCTCCTTAGATACCATGGTTATAATTTAGTTATAATCACATGTTTTCCTCCTTTAAGTCGAATTTCTTCTTTGTAATCTATTACTGCCGAGCTTTCATTCGGAGATGCCTTGTCGACAATATTAAAATAAACTTTTTATTTGTTTGGCAATATTTGTGATGAATCTTGACGTTCTCTATGATAGTTCTGACTTTTCAAATGTTGACTCTCTGGCGTATATGTAAGCGTTGTTTCTTTTCTCCCCCCCACCATGACTAATGGGCGTAATGTCACATTGGAAATATTTTGAAACTTCTATTTGAAGAGGCATTTAAGCTTATTCGGAAGATATGCTTCCAAAATTTCACCCTCCTCCCTGTCCCCCCTCCTTCACACTAATATGTCTTGATATCTCACCCCATCCTCTTCTAATACCCTTCATATCCACGCCATGCGGCAATCGTGTTTCCAGCGAGGAGCAACCACCCCAACCTTCCCCATGCCTAGCACTTACAACTTTTCTCCACCTTCTACCCCTTTCACAAGCAAATCTCCTCAACCACTTCCCTAATAAACTTTGATTGAAAATAGAAAGCCTCCTCACACTTAAACCCAATCCACAAGATGGTACTTAAACTCCTCCCCCAAACCAGCTCAAATAAAATCTCTTTGCAACTTCTCTAACCCATTGGCCACCGAAATATGGATAAAGAAAATCTCTTTGAAGAGGGCTTTTCGTAAGGACACAACGTATGGTTTTAAATGGATTGGTTCAGGCTTGGGCTGTGACTTAGTTCTTTTCTTTAGGGTATTGTTTGACTTAAAAAGTGTGGGCAACATTAGATCCCTTCATTTTTTTTTTGAGATAGTATGTTTGCAAGACTTTGAATCTCTTCTATAGTCGTATTTCACTTAGGTTCCATCCTTGGTAGTATGTTGTTGTGCTACTTTTCCTAGCAACGACTTTTATTCATTGTTGTGCATTTTCCGAGAGCAATGGAAGCAATTCTTGCTTTGATAATGTTATGGTGAGGCAACCAATCTAAGCGGCACCGGATACAAATACGGGAAATGGACACGACACACATGGATATGCGGACATGTGATTTTTCACAAATAACTAGGACACGTACACGTTGGGGATACATTAAGTGCATAAACAAATAAGTATTTATATATGTATGTATGTATGTATGTACATACGTATAAAAGATTTATATTATATTGAAACATTTTCCCCCCTATTAAGGATGAGAAAATCTACTAAGAAATGTGAATAGTAGATTGCTTTTTTATCCTTAAGGTATTTAATATTAGTTTTTATCTATTTTATTTTTTCAGCCATTTCAAGTTAAATCACTACCAAAATTGTGAGTGCTGTTAAAGCATCCAACTCAAAAACCAATTGGCTATGAGTGGATAGGCTGTCCAGGTTCATATATTAGCTTTGGAGGTTATAATTAACCAACGTGGGACAAACTTTAACAAGTGATGTGTCAGAGTGGGTTGGAATAAAAAAAAAATAGTTAAGTCCTTGGACACGTATTTGCACGTGTCGGACTCGTGTCGGAAACGTTTCCAAGCGTGTCTGTGTCCACTCGCGTTTGCGACACAGATACAGAAGGCCCGGAGACGTGTATGTGCTTATTAGCAACCAATCATTGGTTGTGTAGCATTTTGTTATGATCCAGTGCAAGGTATGGGACTTGTCCCACATCGGGAGTATGGGCTCCTGGTGGGGGGTTTATAAGTCCCTGGGCACCCTTCTCCCTTGAGCTAGCTTTTGGGGGTAAGTTCTACCCAAGGGGCTTGTAACATTGGTATCAGAGCAGGTCCCTCCTTGGAAGAGGCCGCCACGGGTGTTGTCGGAGGTGCCGGAAGGGCGACCTGCCGCCGTGGACGTCGGCTCTGAAGGGGTTGGGTTTGTTATGATCCAGTGCAAGGTATGGGACTTGTCCCACATCGGGAGTATGGGCTCCTGGTGGGGGTTTATAAGTCCCTGGGCACCCTTCTCCCTTGAGCTAGCTTTTGGGGGTAAGTTCTACCCAAGGGGCTTGTAACACATTTTCACGGAAAAACACAACTACTTATTTTCTTAAAGGAGAAAGGGAGAATGAAGTTGTAACATCTCCAGCCCACACTCTATTTTTGCCTCTCTTCCTCCACTTTGGAAGAAAATAGAGCTCCAAGCCACCCTCTATTTTTTTCTCTCTATTTGAGAGGATTGAAATCATACTTTAAACATGGAGTATCAATAACACATAAAGGATATCCTCCGTTCCTCTTTTCAAAATTTCTAAATTCCATTTTTGTCCTTGTGCTTTTGGTTCAAAATTTAAATACTCCCTTTGTGCCATAATTTTAGTTTCCTTTTGAAATTCTGACCTTTTAAGGAGTCATGCATTTAATGCACTTTATGTCAAATCAAAATTTACTTGTTGGCAAAATAGTCCATTTCGCAACGTTTCAAAGTTTAAATGTATTTTGGCTTTGACTTTTCAAAGGGGACATGTATTTTAAGACATCCCAAAATGGAAAGATGGACTCAAAATGTGACGGGGAGTACCTGGCATTTCACTTGTATATTTTATTGTAGATTGGTAAATTACCTATAACTTTTTTGTACGTATGTTTACAGTTTACGGTTTATAAACTTGGCATCATTGGAAAGTTAACGATATATAGGTGAAGGAGCTTCTAATAAGGGATCCCTTACCATGTGGACTTGTGCGGACTTGATGTTTCACGATGAAATTGTTGGCTGGATCGATTTCTTGTTTTCTCTCTCTTCTCTCCAGCCAACAAGAAATACCTTAGTTGTGGATCGATTACTGGTGGTTGTTTGCTGGATCAATTTTGTAGCCCTAGAACGACATTGTTTTGCTGGATCGATTTCGTAGCCCTAGAACGACATTGTTTGGTAGATCGATTTCATAGCCCTAGAACGACATTGTTTGCTGGATCGATTTCGTAGCCCTAGAACGACATTGTTGGCTGGATCGATTTCTTGTTCTCCTTCTTCGTTCATTCGTTCATCGTCGTCTCTCTTCTCTCCAGATGTAGCGTGAAAAATGAGAGGGGAGGAAAAAATTGGGGTTTTAACCGTGTGACCCCTTGACCTTGACCCTTAAAGGGTTCAGTTTAATGAAGGGGGCTACGGTTTAATGGAGGAGGGAGTGTGGGCCGTTGGATTAACACCAACGGCTGAGATTAAAAAGACCGGATTCCTCCCATTTAAGGGTAAGCTTCTAGTCCGGACTCCGGGACTCCAGACCTCCACGTTCCCGATATTTTTTTTATGATCCGAACCGTCCAATGTGTTTAAAACGTGTTTTCAAGGCCCCCGCGAGAAATCGTAAAAAAAAAAATACCATGAAGGGCTTGATCCAAATAGTTTTTCACAAAACTGTACAATTTTTGTGAAAAACTGCTCGGATCAAGGTCTTCCCGGTACTTTTTTTTGAGGATTTTTCGAGGGGACCCTCAAAAACACGTTTTAAACACATTGGATGGTTCAGATTGACAAAAACAATTTTTAAAAACTTCAAAACACCCAAAACCTCCAAATGTGGGATCCTCGCTCAAGTTTATATATATATATATATATATATATAGATCACTATCTAATCCGGAGTCCGGATCCGGGACTCCACCTTCCCGATATTTTTTGACGATGATCGAACCGTCAATGTGTTCAAAAGGTGTTTTCCAAGGTCCACGCTGGAAATCTTCAAAAAAAAAACGGGAAGGGCTTGATCCAAGCATTTTCCGCATTTTCGTAAATGTACAGTTTTTGCGAAAAAATACTTGGATCAAGCCCTTCCCGGTATTTTTTTTTGAAGATTTCCCGCGTGGACCTTGGAAAACACCTTTTGAACACATTGGACGGCTCGGATTTCCCAAAAACAATTTTTAAAAGCATCAAAACACCAAAAACCTCCCATCCGGGATCCTTGAGTGGATAATTTGTGTATATATATATATAGGAACCCCTTCACATCCAAACCCCTTTTACGGACCTACGTCCGGACCTCCACCTTCCCAATATTTTTTTGAAAATCCGAACCGTTAGATGTGTTTAAAACGTGTTTTTAAGGTCCAACGCGAAGATTTGGCAAAAAAAAAAAACCCGGAAGGGCTTGATCGGGGCAGTTTTTCACAAAAACGCTATAAAAACAGTTTTATGAAAAACTGCCCCGATCAAGCCCTTCCGGGTATTTTTTTTTGCCAAATCTTTGCGTTGGACCTTAAAATCACGTTTTAAACACATCTAACGGTTCGGATTTTCAAAAAAATATTGGGAAGGTGGAGGTCCGGACGTTATAAAATCCGGGAGTTTGGATTGGAAGTTTTTTGTATATATATATAATCATGACCTAATGAGGACTCCCTCACGGAAATTCCATGAGGGACCTCATGGATCGGGGTCGAATCTCGACGATCTGAACCGCTCAATTTGTTTAAAACGTGTTTTTAAGAGTTACCGCGAGGAATCGCCAAAAAAAAAAAAACACTCGGAAGGGCTTCATTTAAGCATTTTTCGATACACTGTATATGTACGGTTATTAAAAATTGCTCGGATGAAGCCCTTTTCGGTTATTTTTTTTGGCGATTCCTCGCGTAGGCCTTGGAAAACATGTTTTAAACACATTGAGCGGTTCGGATCGTTGAAATTTGGTCCGGAAAATTAAAAAATGGGTGGTCCTCACGGAGGAGATCCGTGAGGGAGTCCTTAGGAGATCATGATTATATATATATATGAAAAACTTCTAGTCCACGCCTCCCGAAAATAAGAAAAAATTGATTTTTTTTTTGTGTTGCAAATTTTTTTTGGAAAATCCGAGCCGTCCAATGTGTTCAGAAGGTGTTTTCAAGGGTCCGCGTGGGAAATCTTCAAAAACAAATACCGGGAAGGGCTTGATCCAAGCAGTTTTCGCAAAAAATGTATATTGCACATTGGACGGATCGGATCGTCAAAAAAATGTTTGGATCATGGAGGTCCGGAAACGGGAATCCCGTTTTAGAAGCATTCCTATATCTACTAAGGACTCCCTCAAACTCGTAATTTGCGGACCTCATGGATCGGGGTCGAATCTCGACGATCCGAACCGCTCAATGTGTTTAAAATGTGATTTTAAGGGTCACCGCGAGGATTCGTCCAAAAAAAATACTCGGAAGGGCTTCATTCGAGCATTTTTTCGAAAAATTATATATGTACGGTTATTATGAAAAACTGCTCGGATGAAGCCCTTTCGGGTATTTTTTTTTGTGATACCTCGCGTTGGCCATGGAAAACATGTTTTAAACACATTGAGCGGTTCGGATCGTCGAAATTTGGTCCCGAAAATCAAAAAAGGGGTGGTCCTCACGGAGGAGATCTTTGAGGGAGTCCTCAATAGAACATCTTCCTATATATATATATATATATATATAGAGTCCGGTTCCGGTCAGGACACCCTGACCGGTCTTAGGTCCGGAATTTTCATTTCCCGGTCATTTGGCCGGGATCCGAACCGTTGGATGTTTTTAAAACATGTTTTTAAGGTTCCACGCGGGAAATGGGCAAAAAAAAATACCGGGAAGGGTTTCATCCGAGCATTTTTTTCGGATCCCGGCCAAATGACCGGGAAGTGAAAATTCCGGACCTAAGACCGGTCAGGGTCTCCTGACCGGATCCTTGGTGTGTATATATATATATATATATTTTGTTGACCATATCTTCTTGATGAACTTCACACATGTCTTCCTTACCTTCCGTTTTTTATGTTCAAACTTCTAAAATAAAGACGTAAAAGCATTCGAGAAGAGAAAACAAATATGAGAGAATATCCGTAGAAGTGTGTTAGGTGCATTGTTAAATATAATTGGGGTGAACTATTAGAAAACAAATCAGCAATTCAAGTTGTGGGGTTCGCTCCAAGTAAAGAGACAAACAACAAGACAAAAGAGTTAAGGGTAGGAAAAGAAATAAAAATATTGGCACACAAGGAGCTTGTGGAAATTACATGACAAGAAAAGTGATTGGAAGGAATTATAGGGGTTAGTTCTGGTGAGAATTGTTAAATAGACATCTCTTTCCTTGGAATTTCGAAAACAAATGGACAAGGCAAGTAGGAGGAAAGTATAGAGGTTACTTTTGGAATGAAACCTTTAGAGATGAAAAAGGAGGGGAGTGGTTGAGTTAATGTGAATAGTAAAATCCTTTATATTCACTTTTTAGAGATGAAATTGTATTTTGATCCTCTAAAATACAAAAATGTGTTGGGTTGGAGATGCTCAAGTAGTAAATTAATAAATAACTACCATGTTCACACTAGTTGTGTCATTGGATAGTGACGAAAGCTTAACCAATTACTTGGCAATATTGGTTACAAAATATTGAATGTTCATCTTGTCATGATTTGATATGTCAACATTAATTACTAACTTACCTCTACTATTTAAGACATTGGGATTTGTTAAGTGGAAGGCTTGAAGAGCATTTTGAGTGAGGGAAGGATAAGGATTTCTTGTAAGAAAACCATAACCTCCAAATAAGTTTTCTAGTAAAAAGAGGATCAATTGCATTTCAAATAAAGAAAGGCAAAGATGTTAAAAAGGAAGTTAACTTTACAATACATGTCCAATGTGAGCTTTTATTCAACAATGTCATTCTTGGGAAGGAAAGCGAATTAGACAACTAAACCTGGATTTGACACTTTCCTCTAAAACTATGTCTTTGAAGTGGACAATAGTTTTAGATATGGAGGCCCGATGATGATTGTCCAGATTTCATCAGGTGCTTGTTGTTGTTGATCCAAACCTTTAGGACTTGGCGGGTAATTCCGATATCTTCACAGAATTCATAAACTTCATTGCCATGTCCCCTAATCCGCCAACCCAACCTCTCTGCAAACACTCTCATTCGGTCTTTTTGGTCCTTTGTGAAGTTTGTCCTGCGTTTCCTCTTCATTCCCGTTTCCTCCATCCTGTTGTCGTTGAATGGTTTCATTGGTGATTCAATCGGCTGTGGATTACAATTTGCATGTTTGGCACCATGCAATTGTGATTGTGGTGGTGGGCAGGTTGGTTGCGGAGAAGTGGTGGTGGGACTTTGGAAAATGTGAACCCTTGCATCCTGGAGGCGAGAGAGAGGTAGATCCATTTTTTCTTTCCTGTGAAAGTTGCGATGGCAACCACAAACACCACAAAGCAAGGCCTCAGGTGTTCCGGGCTCTCCTCTTGGCTCGTAGTCTCCGCACCCATCAAAGGTGTGGCGCATGACTTGCGCTGCATAGTTATGGAGGCACTCTCTATATCTTACTACTGTCGTACAAGTAAGACCATTATTTTTTGCCATGAGAGAGAGAGAGAGAGAGAGAGAGAGAGAGAGAGAGAGAGAGAGAGAGAGAGAGAGATGCTTTCATAGACCATTTGTAGTGAGAGATTTTCGAAATCTAGCCTCAGATTGTTGTGTAGAGATAGAGTGATCTGACCCACTAATGTAACCGTCATTGTCTTGTGGTACTATATGGCCAAAAGTATGACGACATTGTTTTATGGATCCAAACAAGATGTTAGTTTGGCCATGTTATGTTGCCTCGTGTACGGTGCAAGTGCGATCTAGAGGCAATGCTATTGATGCTTTAATTCAAGGATACATAGACCTGAAAAAGGTCCTATACTTCTGTAATTAATTTGGTTTTCTTGAATGAAATAGTCTTTTTTATACTCCCTTTGTCCCGATTTGTTTGTCCAATTTGAGGAATACAACTTTTTAAGGCAACATAATCATTACACCTATAAATGCACAACTTTCCAAAAGATACCCTCTTTAACTTTTTGAAAAAAATTACTTTAACTGAGGTAATAAGGGACAAAAAGGGAATTGTGTACCTTTTGGTCCATGAGTATTTGAAAGTAGACAAACATTTTGAACAATTTTTTAGCGTAATTCGTTATTTGTTGTAAAATATAAGTTAATGACCCATGGGCCCTCCATGTGACATTGGTTGGCAATTGAAGGACCATAGTGTAAGTAAAGCACTTTGATTATGCGGTAACAAATGTACTCCCCCATCCCAAAAAAAAAAAAAAAGTCCAGTTTGAAAAGTAAACATAGAGACATCCATGAACACCATATTACAAACTCAGAATTTTCAAAGCTATGTAGCTATTTCTAATCAATTAACAATTGAACCAAAAACCCGCAGCAAAATCTGCCAAACAGATGCATAATCAAGTTCAAACTGAAAGCTGCTATTACTGGAAAATAATTAAGCTACACAGCCTATCAATTCTGAAAGCCTCACGAGTCTACTTTCTAACGCAACAAGCGGATCGAAATTCCGAGCTTCCTAGACCAAAATATAGCCATTCCCGTAAGGTGCAACAGTGGTGTCAGCACTGCGAATTCACAACAGCAGCTCGGTAAAACATTTTTCCTATTTTCTGTGCTTCGCATTAAATTCTGACAATTTGACACAGCATATACGACATGTATGGGTAGCTAAGTAAAAATTTCAGAAAATTACAAATACAGGAACCACGACTAAAAATTCATCGAAAATCATGGCAGATTCGACCCGTTCGACACCAATCTGCTCAACATTAGGGGTAAATTGAGAAAAGTCAAACCCAGTTAAATGTCCCATCATTCTCCCCATAAAAACTCACTTCCCCAAAAGGCAAGCAAATTGGGATGGAGTATTGCTTATCAGGACCCAATTGCTCATCGTGTTTGATTTGGTACTGCTATTGGACATGACTGGGAGAGTCACAATGATATGCCGATTTCATTATCGAAAAAGTTTTGCTTCCACTATCCATAGGGGTAAGTCTCGAACTAATTGAGGTAGCAAAACTGTGTTGAACAGGGCTAATTGCCGAAGAGTCACGATGATGTAAAGGCATGGTTTGACCTTAGAATTGATATATTGTGATGATGTTGCTGAAGATTCATGCCTCATAGTTAGTAATAAAAAAATAGGTTTACAATCACAAACACTTGCACCAACAATTGTACAAACTCTCTCACTTGCAGTTTGTGGGTCTCATAAGTCATTAGTGGGACCCACATAACCCGTGTGAGAGTTTGAATAATCGTTGGTATAAGTTTCATATAACAAAAATCCCAAGAGCTCTAGCATTTATGGTCCAACAGGGGACAAGGTGTGTATGTTTGTAGATTGAGAGAATGGAGACGGAAATTAATCCAAAACATAGTGGGAGTTGAGGAACTTTGATAAGAAGGGGGGAAAAAAAAAACCAACCTCATTAAGGAAGTTGCTAAGGTTAGGGTCTAATATTTTCGTCTAAAAATGTTTTCTTCCGGAGCAAAATTCATAGACCAAAGTTAGAGTAGAAGCAAGTGGAGCTTGTTTTCTGAGAAGGATAAATCTAAGTGAACTTACATAAAAGGAATTACTAATTTGTTCTA
Organism: Vaccinium myrtillus; assembly: GCA_016920895.1. Lineage (NCBI taxonomy): Eukaryota > Viridiplantae > Streptophyta > Magnoliopsida > Ericales > Ericaceae > Vaccinium > Vaccinium myrtillus. The sequence goes on along the minus strand of CM029273.1, from coordinate 20,783,513 downwards.
ATTAGTTTTAATAATGAACAAGACAGGATTCTTGAATGAAGGAGTTCTATATAATGAACTTTCCCTCATGCAAAAATTGAAAGACTTGATTGAGATTTGTTAGAATAAATTTTCCATAGATTTGTATAGAATAAATTTTCCATCCGTTCTTAGTTCCTTCCATTTAATTTAAGTTGCTTCCTTGAGAGTACGAGTGAAACACCGACCTAACTGATTATTTTGGTCGCTACTGTTTTGAGCTTAGCTCATTATAAGCCATCTACCTTTATGCGTAGTTACAATTGTTTTGCCCTTGCTTTGATTGGATGCGTTCTAGCGTATTTTTCTGGTTATTTTTGAAACAAAAAAGACACAATCAACTAATCTATCACAAAGTAAAGTTCGAATCAAATTCTTGCTGCTGTTTCAACTGGTTACTAACTTGTGATTCCCATGTACTGATGTTAACTTTTGCAACTAGTATATTCCAGATATAAACTTTAATTGCTACTCCTAAAGAAGAAAATCTAAATAAGAGGTTATTGGTTTTCCTTCTAATCTAGTGACCAGAATAACCCAACTCCGATCAACCAAGCTTTGTCGGAAGTAAATTAAGAAATATTGGATACTTGTTCCTTTTCTGCTTTAGAGTTCCTTTCCCCCCTGAGGGCGAGGAACAGATAACACGAGTTTCCTTTTCCCACCGAATACTTTCAATTGTGTTTAAAAAGGAAGTATTAGTTAGAGTAAAGCATCCTTTTAATTTTTGATAAGTTAAGAGTAAAGCATCCTTTTAATTTTTGATAAGTTAAGAGTAAAGCATCTTGTAAAGCACAACTTAACTTTTAACGAAGGCATCATGATGTGCTGGTTAGTATCTTGCATGGTTCAATAAGGGGCCATTTGTTGTAAATCTTCTGCTGATAGTCAAAGCTGTATCCGGCAATAGATGAAGCTATGTGCCATAAGATAAACAACCAAGAAATACTATCCAAAAATCTTGGACTCTAAGAGTTAGTATCTGACAGCAATTTTGAATGAAAAATTAAGTCATGATTATAGTGGACAAATAACTTGGTCTTCAGTGGAATTTGAGTAATTATTGCCTTCAGTCAGGTCTCTTGGGTCAAAGACAACTTAGCAAAAGTGAGGAATATGGTGGAGTGAGGGGTCTTTAACCATAAGGATAGAAACGATTGTGGTCTGCCTCACTCACATAGGCCATCTTATGGAATTAAGAAGCACAAGTGTGACCGCATAATCCAATACTTTATTTTGATTTCGCTCCACAAAAGTTCTAGGATTAGGCATCCAATTTTGATGTAATAAAACATGATCCTAGTAAATACTGGCACAAGTCACAACACCGCCAATAAAGGAAAGTAGGAAACTATTAAACTACCAATGAAATTGATTAGAATTTAGACATTACTTCATCTCAGTAGGGCCATATTTACAACAACAGATCTGCTCTATAGGAGGAAATTAAGTGCGTAAACAGTGCCGCAGAGGGTAAAATCATAGAGGACCAGATAAAGGGTAGCCACCTAGCACGGGGACGAATTAGGTGGTTAGTTTGCTCTTTGCACTGACCAGATTCTTCTCTTCTTCTCAAATGGTAATGCTATTTACTTTTGACCCACAAATATTCACTGTTTCCTTTCAGTGACAAAACCATGCAAACAAGCACCTATTTCTCTTTCTTTATGAAAACAATACCGTATTCTTCTCTTCGTATGTAATGCTTAGTTTGTCAGCATTACTAGTTTGTTCTGAATCTGTATTCTTGTAGAGTGTTTTTCTGAGGTAGCCTGTACAGCTTGGTTAGGTTTGATGTTGAGATGTCAGATGGTAGGGCCTGATTGTTGCACGAGTATGCCTGCGCTGGTGTTTTGTTTGTGTTTCTTGCCTTTGTGACTATTTGTGTATTTATTTGGTGATTACACCCAATGTTTTAAAAACCGGACCGGACCGGCCCGGCCGGTTGGCCCGTCAACCGGACCTTAGTCCGCTTCGGTTTTATTCAAAAACCGCTTCTTTCAAAAACCGGTCTAAAATATGAAAACCGTTCCATTGTAACGGTCAAACCGCCAACTCATTCAAACCGGAGCTGGGTTGATCAACCCGGACCGGAAATTTTTTGAACTGAATTCGGAGCCGATTAATGACTAATGCTTACACATCTTTGCGGAAAGTTACTTCGGCAGTGGGCTCTTGCTAGCTCACATGCCTATAGTGGATGACTACTAAAATTTAAAGGCTTCTCCACCTTTTTATAGAACGAATAGCAAAGATGGGCTATATATCCCACCGATGTGGGACTGGAGAAAACTGATTAAAACACATTTGTAGCACAACTCCTTCATTTCCTCAAACTTTCCACATAGTTATTTTTTTTAAATGCTTAATTTATTAAATTATATATTTATAATATATTTTTTAATATAATTATGACATCACGGTTCGATACCGGTTCGACCGCGGTTGAACCGGTGACCCATCCGCCCGGTGCCTTGTCCAGTTCGCTCACCGGTCCGGGTTTTAAAACATTGATTACACCTATAATTTGTTTCGTTTTCACTGAATTTGTATTTTACCAGGGAAAAATTCTTTCAACAAACAATCTCAAAAAATGTTTTTCCTCTCTTCTTCTTCGCTGAATAGGTGACGAATTACCATACCCCGGAAGTGAACATCAATGACAAATCAATAGGGCATAGAGTTTATTATAGTTGTGAACAAGAATGGAGAACACAAACTGAATCTGGTGCTAAGTATTGAACCTGTTGGATGTATGTGGAGTCTTGAGATGGAAGAACTGTCGTGTCAAACCTATTCTGCTTATTGCCAAAAAACCATAAGGCGAAAATCTGCATATCATGAAGACAATGCTGCCTCTGACAATGGTCAGGTTGCTTTTGAGATCATGATATGCTAGTCTTTGACTTGATAATTGTGTCCTGCCAAGTTGTTTCCCCCCCATATAACTGAGAGGGAGTAAAAAGCTAAGAGACATAGAAACAATGTGGTCGTTAGGCAAGGATAGGAGAAAGAGAAAAGAATTGAGGTCGACATAATAGTAGGTGACCACCTGATTCATTTGCCAACCACCTAATTGCCGCCCCATTTGCCAACCACCTAATTGCCGCCCCATTTGCCAGCTGGATGTGAATTTGACACTCACAATACAGTAGCTGTGATCCGTAGAAATTCGTAATGCAGCTCCATTTCCTCTCCATGACCTCTTGCTGACATCCAAGAGGTACCTGAAAGTAGGGTGTAGCAGAGTAGGGTAGACGATGACGTGCCCAAAATTTGATTTGCTTTGCCAAACAAAGTTAGATGTGTCTGATGATTGCGACCAGACTTTGAAAAGTGATTTAGTCATTTTCCAAGCTGAAAGAGATCCACAGATTTAATTCTGCTCATTGCAGAAACATGTTGATGTTGCTGATAAATATCTATGTTTGTCTATGTGTTTGCAATATGCATTAGACAATGTGCAGAGCTAGACTTTTGTCTATGGTTGATGTTTCAGGTGTTTTGACATATGGAGATCATTATCTGTTGTTGTGAATTGTGATTAGTAGAGACACTATATAATTTGACATGTGGAGATTATAACTTGTGATCTTGAATCATAAAATTGAGAAATAATAGTGAAATTAGTTAATTCCCTTTGGCATATGCTTGTTGACCATATTTTGAGTAGATAAATATTGTCATTTCGAAATCAGATAGAATGTAATGTTGATTATATTGAGTATAGATTTGAAATCAAATTTCTAGACTCTTGGTATTTTGATTTCGAATATAATACTGTCAGGGCTTTAATGTTTTCATAATATGAGATGTAGAATGAGATTGAATGTAACACTGATTAGTTAGTTGTAGTATGTTTTGTTAGAGTATGACAAAGGGAGATCATTATCTCTGATTGTGATTAGTATAGACAATACAGGTTGAACTTCGCTGGGTTAGAGTATGACAAATAGAGATTATTGCTTGAGATGGTCAACCTGACTCAACCATAAGATTGGGAAATATATAGTGAAATTAGTTGATCCCATTCGCTGATGTTGGTTGATCGTATTTTGAGTGGAGAAATGCCGCCACCTAAATCACATTTTGGATGAGATCACATGTAACGTATGTTAATTGTGCCATGCTTGGCTATAGTGTGACCACGGGAGATTGGAAGTAATCGTGAAAGGCATTAATTGTTTGAAATGAAACGAGAGATAGAATATGATAAAAAAAGGTGTAGTCTCTAAGACTAGAGAAGCCATTTACCTTTACAAAAGAATATAATAACTTTTGATTAGTTGAATTTATTTGATGGATGAATATTCCACTTAATTATTTGCCATTGAATCTCTTAAAATTGTGACTTGGAATTTCGCAACTATACCCCGGTGTATACAAATTAGGAAAAATGGTATAATATCTTAACCTAACAAAATTTAAATAGATTGTAACGCCCCTAATTTTGGGAACGTTAATTTATTACAATAAATAAATAAAAGTTTTACAACAATATTCTATCATGAATATTACACAAATCTCCCTGCCAATACATTCATTCTCTAATGGGTAAGCTATGGTTATCTCTAATTCTCGGCACGGCCGTTGGTCCAACTCCATAAGCCTCCAAGCTATAATACTCCTGTTCATCTCTAAAAAGCTTAGCATAATACGTCAGAGTTGCAGAGCAACATCGTGGTATTATGTCAGGGTCACACAAGTGTAACATCGCGAGCGATAACGCTCGATAACCAATACCCCAAATCCTTACACTAACAGTTATAAAAAGATTATGACAGAAATAATGGCAAAAGTTTAACAGTTTAAATAGTAACATAATAGAATGTTCGTGTCAATGCAAAGCAGGTGTATCGGACGTATAGTTCTGTGTCTCGTATTATCTTTTAGTGTCAGAGTTCTTCTTCAAATATTATGAGGTGTGGGACTGCCTCTGTCCTCTGGGCCGACTATCCAGTCACTCCACTCTATGACACTGCTTCTGACCACCGGGCCTACAGTCCATCACTCGAAAGTATTGGTCCGTTTATGTCTCTTTCAACTGACGGTCGCCAAACTTTCTGATCACACCCACACGAACATGGTCCCGGCTGGCTTGCCATCACAGACTCTCCTCGGCATGATACAAGGTCCGTTCACCATGCTGTTATACACGCTTAGCCCTAACCACCATGTTCTCTCTACAAAGATGGGGTAGCGTTCAAGCAACATTACTGCAATGCATTCATTTCCTACTATTCTTTCCATATTCATTTCTCATTTTGTATCCCGTCATTTCTCAGAAACTTGTCGTATTTATTCTCGTGTCTCGTGAGTTTGCAACTTTTTCCGTAAAATGTGTATGATTTTGCAACTTTTCTCGTAAATCGTGTCTCATGACTATGCAACTCTTCTCCAATATGTCATGTAAAATTATTATATTTAATGCGAACTTCCCGAAAACTAGTCTAGTATCTATTTGTAGGAAAACGGGCATTTTAACGACTATGGAGTTTCATTTAGGTACATAAGTTTGAAGTTCCTTTTCTTGTAAATATAAACTTTCCTTGATCATACTACAAAAAGACGTTAGGACTATTTCAAAAAAATAAAATAAAAAAAAAGATCAACTAACTATGATTTTCCAGAAACTAAACGGGAATTATAACGACGTAAAAATTATATGTAGGGCAATAGGGTCGAGTAACTACTTCGATTCCGATGATAAGTTGGAAGACGCTTAAGCTAGGCGGGTGGTTCGTTGGGCGGAGTAACGACTCGGTTGGTTTCGAAAGAAAAAGAATATGATTTTTTTTTTCTAGAAACAAGAAGACTACTAACTTCCTACTAACTTTTGGATTGAGTGGTGGTTTTTGGTGGTGGAGGGTGGTGGCTCCAACTTGAGTTTCTTAAAGAACAAGAAGATACTCAAGAAAACTTCAAGAACTAGAAGGTTTTTCTCACTCAAACACTTAACACAAATACTACAAAGGTGGTGGAGGTGTGAGGAACAAATGAAGTATGGAGTGGTAGTTATAGGCAACCATGGGCTCCCCCTCTCCCTCTCTCAACTGACCCTCTCTCTCTCTCTCTCTCTCTCATAAATGCTCCAAGATTTAGGGGATTTGGTAAGTACATGCAATCCTAGGCTTAATCATGGAAAATCTATATGTTTAGGTACTAAAATCTTAGGGTTTTAATGGAGGAAATCTAGGAAAAATATTTGGGGTTAGGGTTTTGCATGGAAAGCCTTGTTTCATGGGATTTTTGTGTACAAAACTCATGTACATGCATGTAGATGTAAGGTAGTACAATACTTGTTCTTGGGAAACAAGTTATGACCAATAAACTACCCACCTTCCTCTCTCTCTCCAAATCTCTCTCACTCTCCCACATTAATGGCGATAAGGTGGCCAAATGATGAGAATACGGTGGGAGATGACTAAGTTAGGAGAACAAGATTTTTAGTACACTATTAGGGAGATTTTAGGGTACATTGGTAGGGCTACACAATAGTAGGATAGATTCCCCTAGCACATATACATACAGTATATACTAGTACAAACACGAACATATAGAAAGTTATATAATTATATATTAAAGAAATGAATAAAAATAAAAGAAATCGAATTTGTAAATAAATTTTTTATTTATAAAAAATTAGGGTTATTACATACAGGATAATGATCTAATAAGGGATCCCTTAACCAAAATTTGGTGCGGACCACCCCTTTTTTCACCTTTCCGAGCCAAATTTTGACGATCCGAACCGCTCAATGTTTTTAAAATGCATTTTCCAAGGTCCACGCGGGAAATCTTCAAAAAAAAATACCCGGAAGGGCTTGATCCATGCATTTACCGAAAACTGTATGGACAGTTTTACCGTTACCGAAAAATGCATGGATCAAGCCTTTCCGGGTATTTTTTTTTGAAGATTTCCCGCGTGGACCTTGGAAAATGCATTTTAAAAACATTGAGCGGTTCGGATCGTCAAAATTTGGCTCGGAAAGGTGAAAAAAGGGGTGGTCCGCACCAAATTTTGGTTAAGGGATCCCTTATTAGATCATTATCCATTACATACATAGTTTTTTTTTTGAAGTGGAATTTTTTATTTGGTATATGTAAAATTAAATAGCTTTTAATAAAAGAGATACACATTAATTCATGGAATTAAAACCAAATTTTTTATTTTTGATTTTTTTTCACAAGTTAGTGGGCAGTGCAAGATAACATATTTACTATGAGCTCCCAATTAGCTGACTTCATTTTTCTCTCTTGGGTATGTGGTGGTAATTATACTTTAGTACAGACTTTACAACATACAATATTGAAAAATGAGCCCAATGATGTTTTTTTCTTTGCGTGATTTTGAGAGTTTTGTTTTTCCTTTTTTCTACCATGGAAATGAAGGGTCACTTGGATTTTCTTTTTTTGAAGAGGAAGTGTACAACAGAAATGGCATATAACAGAAGTAGCAGAGAAAATCCAAAATACAATAAACGTAAAAAACAGATCCTTCGTCTTCCTCCTCTTCTTCATCGCACTTTCTCTATCTCTCTCTTCGTCTTTCTCAGATTGCCAAAAAATCCAGCCCTAAATTACTCTGTCTATTCCTTAAACCTGCAGCAATGGTCCTCAAGTCTCCCTCTTCTTCATCGCCACTCTCGTCTTCCTCCACTTCTTTATCGTCGGCGGCCACGCCCTCCATCGCCGGAGCTCTGGCGATTGTATTCCCTCCAGAAGCACCCATGCCCCTGAGGAGCGCGATCCCGTCTCAATGGGAACGAATTCCCGTCACGTTTCTAAGCAAGAGATGCCGAATCGTGTTTCTCTGCCAGGAGTGGCTTCAAATCTGGCGTTTCCTGCAACACACACAGAGAGAGCTGCTGCTATGGCGCCAGCATTGATCTTTGTCTGCTGCTGCTGGCTGTTGTTTGTTTTAGCTTTTAGGGTTACCAAAGTGCTGCTTACTTTTTGGTTGGGCCATCTATTAATGCTTCTCCTAATCCAGTTGGGCGTGGTCCTTTATTTTTATGGTTCGTGCCACTTATGTGGGTTTGGCCGTTTGGGCCATCTTTATAGCATTTTTATTATTTTAATTTGGTTTAGAACTTCTTTTAACGCTTTACATGTGAAAATTAATATTATATAAAAAATGACACAAATTATATCTTTTCCTACATAATATAAATAAATGTACGGTGATATATATAAACATATTAATTACATAGAAATACACAGATTCTCCCAACCTTAGGAGCTTCTAGGTACCTCTGCTCCCCCGATTTGTGCAACTAAGGTCTGTTGTCTTATTTTTCTACTTTGACCGTCTACGTTCTCTTACTGGTGACGAAGGTATGATGAGATTTGTGACAGGGATAAGCTAGTGAGATTCCAACAAAGGAGATGATTTGGAAAGGAGGTGTTTGATGGCAGCAACAATATTTGACAGATGTGTAGTTTTTTTCTATGTTTTTTTCTTGTATAACAACTCGTTTGGGGGGTTACCAAACCAAACCAAACCGATCCTTAAGTCCCAATCAATTGGGGTCAACTATGTGAATTCTTTTTTCCCATTGAGCTCCATCAAGGGCTACTTGTTCACTTAGTCTCAGACTTGTATCTTTGCGCTTTGCAACATCCAATGTCAATTTGGGTCTGCCCCTCCCCATAGCATTACTACTCAAAACTATCCTATCAACTCTCTTTACTACTCCATCTACAGATCTACGGTAGATATGTCCAAACCAACTTAATTTATTCTCTCTCCACTTCTCCTCTATAGGGTACAACACTCGCCATTTCACGAAACGTTTCATTTCTAGTCCTGTCCCTTCTAGTCTTATTACATTTCCATCGCAACATTCTCATTTCAGCTACACTCAGATTACTCACTTGTTGTGTTAGACCAACATTCTATCCCGTAAAGCATCGCTGGTCTTATAGTAGTTCTATAAAAAAATTCTTTCAATTTTGTTGGTATCCTTTTGTCACATAGTTCACCAGGAGCCCTTCTCTACTTGAGCCACCCAACTTGAGAGAGAGAGAGAGAGCTGATACCAAAATTGGCGGAGCACGTGGGGAGATTTGGAAGGGACATAACAAAATTAGGTTAAAATAGTTCGAACAATCCACTCCTCTCTCTTTCAAACTCTCATTTAAGAAGTCAAAAGCCAAAGAAAAGAAAAACAGACAAACTTGATTAAAATCAGCCTAAAAAGTAGCTTTCTTATTAATAAGCGGGCTAACCTCTAGCAACTCCTAGGCTTGGAATGTCTGGTATTTGTGGGAATCGAACTTGCGTCCTTTGGAGGAACAAGCCATTTAGTTGCTTTCTCATGCCCACTTGGTCAAACCCCTTGGGGTTTACTTCTGTTTGTATTGGTGACCTCTTGGGGGACAAGCCCACTTGTCCAAACCACAAGATACCAGTTATATCTGTGTAATGGAGGTGAATTATCGCGATGAACTATTATCTCTGTTGCAGGAAGTGCTTCCGAGATTATCTCCTCGGCTTGGAGTTGAGCTAATCCAAAAGAAAATAGCTGATGCATTGAGGCAATGAGGGTTTCCAGCAATGCTTTGTTGCATGTTCAGTGTATGCTAGCCAAGGAATGGAAAAGATTATCAAAATGTTTATGGTACTTATCTGTTTCACAAGTGACAGACAGATTGAGACATGTTCAAATCAAGATTTTGGGGCTTCCTTTCTAGTTCACGCAAAACAGGCTTGTGGGTCTTTCTTATCAAGCGTAAAAAAGAACATAACTAATGACTTTGGAGTTATTTCTTGGTTAGCAAGGACATGGTTTATGTCTTCCAACTTCTATCCCGCTTGACTGCAACTACTATCCTTTTCCAGGTGATGTATTTTCGTTACTTTTCTCACGAAGACTAAAACGTAGTTGCAATAATTCCTGTGGAAATTATTTGATGTTCTCGGGGCATTGCATGGTGAGGCAGCTTGAGTTCGAGTGTAACGGGTTTACACGGCAGGCTCCGTTGCTTCTGTTTTTCGCAATGGTAGGATATGTGTCATTTGATGATTGGTATGGGGCAACCCTCTATTCCTTTTTGAGTCCATTTTTTCACAATTTCCTTTTCCCTTGATGAATGCCCATTTTAAAATTAAATGACCAGCAAGGGCATGCCCGCCACGAGCTCCTACTCCTAGGCCAGGGCCAGATGAGAGGCCGGTAACACTATTTTTTGTGCCTTTCTGTTTTGAATTCGAGATTCAAAACCAACTAGTTGATTAAAACTTTTCAGTGGCCATGGGAAACGTAAAGTTTACTTAGTGTAATGTCTCCTTGATAGTTGAAAAATTGGACTGATGAAGAGGGCGGAATGAGTAATTATTTGTTCGAAAACAAAATAAAATATCCGAGAACAAAATTATTAACTCATGTTTTTTTTTTGCTAAGCAAAAAATTTATTAATCTTTGAAAACGAATTACAAAGATTAAAGGGACCCGAGACTGAAAACGCCAATGGTCCAAAGGGGAAAAGACAATAACAAGAAGGGTGGTAAGATACCAACCAGAAACCTGAACCAAAAACCAGAAAAGAAAACTCTTGAGGCACCCCAAAAACAACATCAAGACAGAGAAACAACCTAAGAAAAAATACCGCTAAACCAACCAAGAGCAAGCAAAAAAGTCATGTTAATCCTATGGAGCCACTCTTTCAGAGCAGTATAATTAACTCAAAAGAGGGTCTGTTCTAGGTTGCATCTACTTTGAAGATTTAGACCCATAACAACATATCTCAGAAGAGATTGGTTCATTTTACCACCAAGTTTTAACTTGAAATCACTTTTTGAAGTTTGTTAATTTCCTAAAAACTCCTCCTGGTAATCGAGCTTGACTTGACTAAAACTAGTTTCAAACATTGTCTGTGATTGACTTGAAAGATAAATACTGTATAAATTTAGGCAAATAACGGTATGTACATTGCACATAAGTATGAGCATTTTATGCATTGGAGTCTTGGCACAATCAAAAAGCAGTTTTGACATTATCGCTACCCTAAATTTAACCGCATTTGGATCTCATTAGATTTTAAAACCAAGTTAAAAAAAAACTCGTTATATAGTACTAAGCTTGTATATATACATATATCCTGACCCGGAAAGGAGAAGGGCTGTTGGTGGGCATTTGGGGAAGTCGGGCCAATTGGGTGTGTTCATTCAAGCGAAGGTACAGAAGAAGAAGAAAACGAAGTGAGAGTCCGGGGGTATGGAAAGAGAAGCAAAACGAAATCCGGATTTTGCCGAAAAAGAAGCAACGCTTTTGATAACATGGCTGATCACCCCATCCTACGAAGCTGGATAAAAAATTGAGATACTACTACTTTTTCATTATACTCGCTCCGTAACCATTTAACAGTTCTTTCGGAGATTTTAACCAAATAAAGAAACACAATCATTGCATTTATTAAATTATATTTTTCGCATTTGATCCTTCGATCATTACTTTTCCTTAACCTTTTTTTGTACTAGTAATTTCAAAATGGGAGGGTAAAAGAGGAAATTCATTAACTATTACCTCTTTAGTTTTGAAGTGGGACGATCTTTTTGGGACGTCAAAAAGTGTTAACTGGGACTATAAAACGGGGATGGAGGGAGTATTTGTCACTTCCAGGGAGTCTAGTTCCTCTGTATATAGTATTGTTTACAGAAGTGCAACAACTAGGCAATTACATATTGTCATTAAGAATACATGGATATGGTGGTTGATTTCATGAGCATTTCCTTGAAGTTTCTCTCCCTCTCTCTCTCTAGGAAATGGATGCACAAATTCAAAGCCCTCTTAAATTGCACAAATGCCCATTCCCCCCTCCATTATTAAAACGTCGCTTTCATTAATATTTAATAATATGCTTATGGGTACCGAAGCAGTGGGCATTGTACCAGATGCGTGTATCAAAACTTCAGGTAGAAGACAGCTGGGAGGGAGAGCACCGAGAAAGAGAGAGAGAGAGAGAGAGAGAGAGAGATGTTGCACGAAACTCACATTTGTTTGTGCATGTGTCAACAACGTTTGTTGATGGTTAATAAATGAGGTAGGGACCGTCCGAGGCAATAGAACTGAAAACAAGGACCCACAAGAGTACTTTTCTTGATTAAAATTGGGGAGAAACTAGTTTTGGTGATTATAGTAATATGTATGAAAATTTATAGATGAAAGATGAAATAAATACGGGAAGGGTGTGAGGCAAGCATGCACATTCCCGTCTCGCTGTACGGAAATGATGACACATAAGTTTTTCATTAACTTTTTTTTGTGGCCGTTAGTTACCATGAAAGTTGTGGGACTCTCAACTTTAACTTTCTTACTCAACAACACTTTCTCATAAGGACCTCTCCTGAGGTTTCTGATTGAGTGAGCGCACGGGATTGGTCCGCCCCTGCCCAGGATAATAGATGTGATTGTATATAATATGAGATTAGTTGTACAATAGTTAAGTTGGGTGTGAAAAGGAAAATTGAGAAAACGTTTGCAGGATAATTGGTCACTATTGAATGAAGAGAAATAATTCTGAAGGGCTGATTAAATAATGCAGATCCAAAGAGGGACCAAGAGGTCACGTGCCCCTGGATTTTGCACTATTTCACTTGGGCCCATATGGACTTATATTTATGTTGAACATCACCATCTCTCTCACTAGTTTTTGGTAAAGACCATCCGGTGTCCGGTAACCACATTGGCCCCGACTAATCCGGATTCGAGTCGGGTAAGACTACTAGTTGAAATGGTGTAGGTCTCACAAAAAAATGTATTGCAGAAGTGAGACATACACTATTCAAACCTTTTTTTTAGGAGGGTGAATAATATTGCACTCCGTGTTTGTGGTCTTTCCCACCCCCAAAAAAAAAAAAAGTAATAATATAGTACCTAGTAGTACTAGTTTGTGTTTGGTGAACCGTATGATATGCGAATCCCATCGATTAACTCAAAGCTTCACAGTTCAGAGATACCTATCCTTCTCATCCTCTCTCTCTCTCTCTCTAGATTGAGACCATGATGCGCTTTGGAGCTCCGAGACAGAGCAGCACCAGCTGTTTTTTTTTGCAATGGCAATGCCTAATGTTTAAAATATTGGCTCTTCGATTTTGTTACATCATGCTATAGTTTAAAGGTACAAATATTAGTGTGTATGAAAGGAGTAATAAAGTATGGTACGGTTGAGATACGACTCTAAACATTATTACATCTGTCCCAAAATGATACGTAGTTTCTTACAAAAATATATACGTGTAATTTTTTAATAAACGATAAAGTACTTATGGTTATAATTTTTTATATTTTTTTTGGACCAAATTATAGTGCTAGTTGAGATTTTAGATTTGGTGTGAAGAAACTTGACGAATAATGTACAGAAAGAAGTACTTTATTTTTTTATCCTAAAATTACACGTTTTTAGTAGGGGACTATCATTTTGGCACGGTTTGAGCACTATTCTTGCTAAAGGAGAAGTCAGGGGGTCGAACTTTGACAAAAATAAAGATTGATTATTTCTTCACCTAAGTAAATGTTATTTTGTTTACGTATTTTTCTCCTTACTGAGGCTATTAGTTGGATTTAGTGTGATTGTAGACATGTTCAGTATGATATCATTCAAATACTTGAATTCTTCTGTTGATTGTGACAATAATTTTTACCGTATTTGAAATACAGTAGAAATCTGAGTTTAATGTCATTACCCGAAAAAATATTGACCAAATTCCAAATTCTACATTGCTAAGCGTAGGAAAATAAGTATTAAATTAGCTTCATTTCGTCTTTAAAATACAATATTTTTAGATGGAGAACTGCTTGGGTCAATCGATAGAAGAGATTAATCACATCACATATGAAGTAGTACAAAGTACAAACTTGGGAGACTTCATCAATTATGAGAGTCTAAAAGAGACAACCAAGCCCAACAACTTAACAATACAAGAAATAAGTCAATTATAAGGTCGAAACAAAGAAAGGAAAAGCCTCTATACGCAGACAAAAAGATTCAAACTCTTAACCTCTTACTGCTTCGGTATATAAAGGGGTACTTCTAAGTTGCGAAATTGTACAAGACATTTTGTATGTATTTTGTATTCTCGTTAAGCACGTAGAAGTATCGATTTCCAATACGATACAGGTACAAGTACATCGTGATTTTAGAAGTACCTATGAATCTTTCCTAGTGTCACGGGATGACCTTTGAAGCAAGATTATGCTCAAGAGGCACCACGTGTGGCTTCCTACCAGGGAGTCTTGGTAGGAAGCAAATTTTATTGATCAATAGAAAATGAGTTACAAGACTAGACGATGACAAGAAAAACAACTAACAGACACTATATTGACACGAAATGATGGGAGGATAGCCACATTACTCGTGAGTACTAACCTCCTACATATATGCAAAATGGGCTTTTCCCCATGTGACACGAAGATACATCTTTTCGTCCCAGGAGCTGAAGAACTAAAAGTGTAATTATATAAGGACTCAAAGTTCAATAAATAAAAAACACCTAAGCTAGGCCCAACTATATAATGGGTTGACACCCGTTTGGAACCTAGTCGACACTACAAAAGAGCACGGATCACACGTTGACCCGGTGTTGAAGTCGTTGACACGATAAAAGTAGGTTGTCTGCACGTTAATTAAGCACGATCCGTTAACATGTTTGAATCATCACGGGGTGTTACTGGGTAACCCGCGACAGTCTCCTACCTTGTGCACTTAAACTTTACCGATGAAAAATCATATGCACATGGGTTTGAATTCTTTGGTGGTCAATGATTCCAAAAACGTACGCAGAGGTTGTCAGTACATTTTTGGGTTCAACAATTATAATACTTCCAGAAGGTGGCTATTTCAAATCATGCATGATGCAATGCCTTCAAGTTTCCTCTCTCTTGCAAATCCTGGAAGCTACCTAGCTATGACAGGATCCTATGTTCCTCCCTCTCTCTTTCTTTTTTTTCTGGTTTCCACACTTTCCAGCGGCGGATATAGAAATTTCTTTCAGAGGGTCATCTTTTCAGACAAAGAGTAACTGTTTTTTGCATTTTTACATGAAATTTATAATTCTAATAATCAATTTGTGTAATAAATAGTGTTATTATAAATGACTTTGTGGTACCAATGCTACATAAAAATTTGGGTTCGAGTCTCTTAACACAATAAAAATTTCATTGATCACAGGTTATTTTTAAACCATTTAACACTAAAAATGAGAATGAGGGAGCCAAGGCCATAAATGTGGAGGCCAAATGGCTTACCACGAGAATACCAGCGCTTGTTTGATAGATACCGGCAAAACTGCATCATTTTCTATAAACTGCATCATTAATTATATCCCCACCAATCAATGGCGGATCCAGGACACAAATCTACCCTGGGCTGACCAAACTATGAGGTGGGCTAAAATTTGGTAGGATAAAATTTTACATATAAAATTTTGTTTTTTTCCCGTTTTTTGAAACCCCACCTGGGCTATAGCCCACCTAAGCTACCTCTAAGATCCGCCCTTGCCACCAATCAACTTGTGCTTGCTTGGTAAGCCAGAACTTCTGCATCTTACTAGGAGGTGAGAAGTTTGAATCTCCCTACTTTCGTGTGAGTGTCATTTTCCTTTTATTTGTCGTAATTATTTCTCCCCTTAATGAGGCTATAAGTTGAGTTGGACTTATAGTAATTGTTGAGTTGTTTTCATTTTGATATAATTCTGATACTTATACTCTCCTACTGCTTGTAATAAAAAGAAATTATGCGCCCACCATAGATAGCCATGTGCAGACACGCAATGTACTCCTATGCAATTCATTGGAGTTCAAATCCCATTAATTATAATTAACAATATGTGCCTAAAATTTTGATACAACTATAAAAGACAGGAGTATATGTTGTAGGTAATAAATTAATAGCCAAAATTACTGAAGTCACCCTTACAGTTTTTCTGACAATCTTTTCATAGTATATCATTTCATTTTATAATTCAGAGACTTTTCATTATGTCAAAACGGGGTGACTTTTGTGTAAGTGAACAGTACTCGTATATATAAACAAAAAACATACTATTATTATTTTCGAGGTTTCCCGGATGGTGAGTGAGTGGTTGGCGTGCATATGGATTCCAGACTATGCCTTTATTTTCCATGTGTGCAAATTAATTATTAAGGACTCATGCATGACCTTTTCTGCAATATTACAGTGGTGTGCGCCTTTGACAATTGGTCATCTTCTTATTAACTGCCCCTCAGAAAATACTACAATACTAAAATTTTGCTTCGGAAGCTTCGTATCATCCCAATAATATAACATTACAATTTCTTCATCGAGGCCGTTCCCATCTAACTTGGTCTACTATCGACCACATCGAAAGAGGGACATAGACAAATTAAACTGCTCCTAAATTTGTGAAAAATAACTCATGCCTGCTCTTTTTACCATTTTAGGGGGTCCATACACACAAAATATAGTGCCGGCAGTACTATATAGACCGAAATTCTGCTATGATCCAATTCTAACCGGTACTGTATACCGAGGCTTTGCAATATGCATGTTATCGATCAATGTGGTTATAGGTCACAAAATATGCAGGTACGAGTAACGTGTGTACGAATATATCCATGTTTTCTTTGCTGAAGTGAACAAATCAGTGAGACACGTATAGCCTCAACTCAAGTGTAGTCAAACTTGTAATAGACAAAAAGTAACTCCGAGTAGTATGGAAGGAAAAATTAGTCATTTCAAGAAGAACAAGGCAGAGATTTAAATTATCTCAATAAAAGCGCTGGAAAATATCTGTCACCCATTTCATGTCACACGTAGAATCTTATTACTCCTTCACTAAGGGATCTGCTACTGCTAGCTAGGTAGACAATTCATAAAAATAATAAGCCACAGATAGACCTACTACTCATCTATAAATAGCGACATCTTCTCATTCCCATCCTCAGATAGCAGTAGACCAACATCTACATTAATCCTAGCAGTACATCAGAAACATCGAACACATCTCTGTCACCCATTTCACGTACGTATTGATCATCATCGATCCAAACTGCAGGCTAGGGCCAGTTGCGCGCAAGCAAATTACTTATATAATTAATGTCGTCATCATCAGCAACATCATCGTCATCATTATCGTCTTCACTGCCAAAGAAGAAGTTCAAGGGTGTGAGAATGAGAAGCTGGGGGTCTTGGGTTTCTGAGATCAGGGTACCAAACCAAAAAACAAGAATATGGTTGGGCTCTTACTCCACCCCAGAGGCAGCTGCTAGAGCCTATGATGCTGCCCTCTTGTGCCTCCACGGCGGCAATTCCCTCAATCTCAACTTTCCTAACTCCTCACTGAACTTCCACCATCACCTCCACCAGTCCTCCACCACCACCAACACCTTGTCCCCGAAGTCCATCCAAAGAGTGGCTGCAGCTGCTGCCAATTATACTACTTCCAATGCCAAGTACTGCATTAATCCCACCACTTCTCCACCACCCTCCTCATCGCCATCACTTTCTTCTTCTTCCCCATCCAATCATGTTGAGGATGATATCTCATTGTCATCATCATCATCCTTAGATCCCTACACACCTTATGGAACGTATGAATCATCATGGTACACCTTCGATTCACCAAAGTACTCTGATATGCTCACCGAGGCGATTTTTGGTCCACCGGTGATTGAAGATATCTATGAGGAAGGCGATATTCGTCTTTGGAGCTTTTGCTGATCTTCAAGAATTCAGAATTAAATCTGAATTCAGTAAAAATAAAGACAATCCACTTCCTAGTTCCTATATGAATAATTACTTTTGATAAGTACCTATATATGAAATTTTGTATTCATTTCTTTATATCTTTTACTTGATATATAGTCTCTTTAATTGGCTCGAAGACATGGGAAAATCTATGGTATGTCCCCTTGAATAATCAATAATCATTTTAATATCCTCAAAAGTATACAACGAATCACCCAAAATTACAATGGCCCTAAAATCCTCAAAATGATAGCACTAACTTCTGCAAATAGCTTCTCAAAGCTAATCCTCCGAATGCTCCAATTTTAGGCGCTACTTACTTACGTTTCCCTGGAAAATAAATAAGGTCGGGTAGTATATGCAATACGAGGACAATAAACATTGCTTGAAATAAGGACGTGCTCAATAATCGACAATAACAAATCAAAGCGAATCATTCTGAAACGATAAATCATTTGTATCCTCGTTCCCGGCCCATCTAGGTAACAAGCCAAGCACCACTAAGGTCAAATCATTGTGCCCCCTTTCGGGCGTATAACGTGTATTGGATTTCCCTTAGGGAAATCAATCGTATCTCCGTACTCATTTCTACCCGGTGGGCTTGCACATGCACCAATCTGTTCCATGGCTTTCAACCAAATATTTTCTGTGTCACGGTACAAAATGTGATAGTGATTGAACCAATAAATTTAGATATCAAAAGAGTAAAAATATGAGATAATCAAAAACCACTCTTTGCAAAGAGATTTAGTGTAGTTTATGTATCACACACTACCCAGTACATGCATTTTATTTAAATATTTTGAATCGGAATACTACTTGCTTTAAAATGCTGGAAGATAAAAAAAACCTGTGTTTTGTTATAATACTTGCTATGTTGCTAAACTGTGGAACATCGAAAAGTGGCCTATTCACGTGTATTTTTACTATGGATGATTGAGAATGTGGAAAAATGATTTGAGAACATGGCTGTTAAGATTTGCTTAAATGTGTTTTGCTATGCTATGCGGTTCGCACGATGTCTCGTGTCCTAGAGGACGGTAAACATGCTAGTGACATTAGGATATAAGGGAGGGGTGCAGGCGTGACACTATTACGAGGTATTGATATCATACCATCTCTCTCATGGGGTCGCTCCCCAATAATTCTGGCAATACCCTCAAATACTAATATTATTTTCTTGTTCTTCCATGAAAGGATAAAGAGTCCTTCTGCTTGGACTAATATGAATGATTGGAAAGAAAATGTTATAAGTATTTCTGTTTTATAGGCGGGACCGAAAGGCTTGTGTACAAGGGCTGCAAATTGTAGTCTGTGTACAATATGAACTTTTGTAATATGTCTGTAACCAGTAACACATAGTAGACTTGTTTATTCTTGTTACAATATATATTTTCTCTGTCCATTGTGATTGTCTGGGTTGTGGATATCATTTTTGTGCTTACGTGAAACCGACCTTAGGGAGAGAGAATGTTCATTCATCGATCCACCACCGTCTTTGCAGACAATCTCCCCGACCAAATCCGCAAAATCTGGGTTTATAATCTCTTCTCTAAATACGGAAAAATCAGAGATGTTTTCATTCCATCAAAAAGAGCAAAATTTCGGGAAAAAGCTTTGGGTTTGTGAGATTTTTTCGGATTGCAAACGCAGAAAAAGTGATTGCAGATGTCAAAGATTCATGGTACTGGGGCCATAAATTAGTGGTTAACTTTGCTAGATTTCTAAGAGCTCAAGATGAGAAGGGATTTCAAAGGAATTTCGGATTGGTAAAATCAGACAATTGGAATGAAAAACCACGCAATCAGAGTTATGGAAATTTGAGAAAACCCCCCAATTTTTATCAAAAGGAAAAGATGCCATGGTTCACCAAAGCCTGCAAGCAAGGAATGGGGCAAAAAATAATCGAAATCACCATATGAGAGCAGAGGCAAAGAAGTTTGGAGAAGAAAAGGGACTGCGGAATCAAGTAAACAAGGGGAACAGAGAAACATAAATATTACTACTGTTAGTACTGAGGTTTTACCAAAGAACACTAAGGGCAGTGTCACTGTTCAGCCTATTGGGAATGGTTGGCTTATGAGGAGTGCCATTGTAAAAATCAAGAGATTGGTTTCTACTGAAGACTTAGAATTTGTTTTCAAATGGGAAGGGGCTCAAAAGTTCAAATCAAACCAATTTGTGGTAGATATGTTATTATCATCTTCCCTAATGAAATGGCTCGAGACTCAGTGATGAAAGAAAAATGGATCTCAAATTGGTTCGAGGAAATCAAGCAGTGGGATGGAGACCAAGCAAATGAAGAAAGGTTTGTGTGGCTCTCATGCTATGGTATGCCCTTACATGCATGGTCTTTCTCAACTTTCAGGGATATAGGTAATATGTGGGGCCAATTTTTACAAGTTGATGAAGCCACCCTTAAGGAATCATCATTTGTTAAAGCAAGGATCCTTATAGCAGATAAATAAGTTGGATGGAAGCATTGATTTAGTCATTGACAAAGTCACTTATTTAGTCAGAGTTATAGAAGAAGAGACATTCAGATTCGTCAACCATAGTTTTTTCAATATCCCTGCTGAATTAGCTTTGGAAAAGTTAATTGCAGCCGATGAACAATATGAAGACAGGGCATCACTTGGGGAGAAGATGACTAATGTGGGTGCAAAGACTGATGTGGAAGCAAAACATGGAGTCCAATCTGACGTGGGTAATAATGAGGTGGAAAAATAAAAAATTCATCAAGGAGAAGTAGGTGTGCTACTTAATGATGAGGTGGTTCAGGGTATTGATTCAAGAACTTCCTCCTTGGAGATGGAAAACTCAGTAGTAGGAAATGAGGTAGTGCTTGATAGTTTTGGGGGCTCATTCATGGAAAACCAACCACTGATCAACCCATCCAACTGTTTGGAGGACCAAGAAGATGGTATTAGTAGTGGTATGTTCATTGAAGACAACAATAAAGAAGTTGAATTTGCAGATGAAGATCTCGTATGCAGTGAGAATGCAATTAATGAGGATGAGCTAAACCATGACCACTTCGATGCAAACAATATTCCAATCCAAGCTACAATCAAAGGAATAAAAGGGAAAAGCAAGAGGAAAAGTATCAACAAAATTCTAGGCTATTCAAAAGTAAATAAGGGAAACACTAGAGGGAGGAGGAGCAAAAACAAATGCGTGCTGTTGAGATCTGCAGTGCCCTCTACTGCTCTGTCTGCCTCTATTTCCTCAGGTGGAATCAATAATAGAAACATAATTTTGTTGGATGAAGCAAAAGCAATTTGGGAAGTTGATAAACTCTTTGGAATTCGATATGATGGTGAGGAGGAGGAAGTAATTAGTAAGATAGTTGAGATGGAAGCTCTAAACAAGGTCAGAGCGGATGTATGTTAACTCTGAATCTGGGTTCAAAATTAAGTCTATCTCAGGTCATACCATTTGCAACAAGGTACTGTCGAGGGGCTTCTTTGTCTTTTATATCTCAAATCATTTACACTGATGGAAATC
Organism: Vaccinium myrtillus; assembly: GCA_016920895.1. NCBI lineage: Eukaryota > Viridiplantae > Streptophyta > Magnoliopsida > Ericales > Ericaceae > Vaccinium > Vaccinium myrtillus. Next base: position 20,762,258 of record CM029273.1, on the reverse strand, counting down.
TATGGATCAAGGATATTTATCTTGCTGAAAGTTGTGTGGTCAATTTGGAAAATGAGAATTGAATTTATTTTTCATATCATAGCCATCATTTGGGAAGAATTTGTGGAGCTTAACAAGTCAATAGTAGCTTTCTGGGTTAAGTCTTTTGGTGAGCATTGTGGCTTTTCTATTCTGTCTGGTGTATTGGGGAGTCTTGTTTGTGTCCTGCTAGTTGTGCTTTTCTGGGTTGGATAGTCCTTTCTTGTCTGCATTGTGTTTTATGTACTGGACCTGCTTTGTGATGCAAGGTTCACCTTTTGATTATTGGTGGAATGCTAGCTATCGGTTTCTCAAATTTTCATCACTTTTATGCTTCAGTCTTGCTGCAACAAATGCTTGCATTTTCATTGAAGCTTCATTCATTGGCTGATCATCAATATGCTGCTACTGTTGGTCATGGCTTAGGGGTTCCCTTATAGCTGGAAGCTTTCGATGGAGGCTCTTGTTTATCGCTATTTTCTTTTCATAAGTGTAATTGTGGATTGGATTGTCTTTCTTGCTTTGGTTGACAACTGGTTAATCTTATGTTTTTTCCCTTTCGGGTCCTTGGTAGCATATGATTGTCGCTAAGAGGGGTGCCATCATTGTTGGGATGTCTCTTTTGCATCGTGATGCCTTTTTCCATGGCCCCCTTTAATCTTTGTAATCTGTTTGCGAAGATTAATAAATTTATTTTTGCGGTACAAAAAAAAAAGACCTTGGTGACTTAGTCACCGGCCGGTACGCTACCTAAACTTGATTTGGGTAAAAGCAAGAAGACAGTTTTGTCTCACTTCCTCTATCAAAGGCATTAGTCCAGTTTATTTGTCGTGGCACTAGAGGATAGACTCATGGCAGTATCACCAGTCACTAATTACCTTCCGTTGTAAGTAGGATAAATTTCACTGACCTCCCCTAAGGTTTTTGATAAATGCAAGAACATCTCTTGAGGTTCTGATAATTACACTAACCTCCCTTACTTTAAAGACTATTCCCTAGATTCCCCCATTCCGTGAAATTGCCCTAACGCCATTAGTTTTTATAATAAAATGACCAAAATACCCTTGAATATTAGGTGAATTAATCAACTAAGTCTTTTTCTTATTGTTTTTGGTATTATAATTTGAGTCTTAAATATTGAAGGAAATTACATTGAATACATCTGATGGAAATTGTACAATTACTAGTACATACTATATTGTAATAATAATTATTTATGTATACAAATTATTGTCATCACGTAATGTATCTCCTTTTTTGTCACTTGCATATATCTTTTTTTATTTTAAAAATGCACATGCGCACACATTCCTACATCATTACATCTAAAAAATAGTCTTAATTTTTTAATGACTGACTAATTTTTTTTATATAAAGAATTGAATGTATTTTTTCAATTTTAACATCAAATTAGACTTAATTAGGTATATTTTCACTAACTTGAACAATTACTTAAGCATTTTATGTTATGATTGTCACGACCCTGACCCACTCTTGTAGGTCTTAGTCACAATAGAGCGCCGATAAAACTATCACCGAGGCCATTTCATACACATAACCTCAAATAATTGCATAATTAAAAGCGGTTATATTTTCATCTAACTTGAACAATTACTTAAGCATTTTATGTTATGATTGTCACGACCCTGACCCACTCATGTAGGCCTTAGTCACAACGTAGCGCCGATAAAACTATCACCGAGGCCATTTCATACATATAACCTCAAATAATCGCATAATTAAGAGTGGCCAGAGTGCATGATCTATGGAAGCCCAGTTAACAGTGCCCAACCTGTCATGAAATTACATTTATAAAGGATATAATTCCCCAATTATACCTCAGAGCTTGCATAGCTAACATGTAATGAGAGTTCCTAATTATTACAAGTACATCATAAAGTAGTTCGGCACAACCTTCCTATAATTGACATACACGTAAATCCTCATATAGTTTACATGCTTTTCATGGATATTATCAAAAGACGTTTCAGAGGAAATAACACGTAGCTTTTCACATTCAAGGAAAACTCATAACATAAATAAACATATGTGTCAGGTAAACCGTAGCTTCTCATATTTCCAAAGGAACCTCATAACATATAGAAACATATGTTTTTTAATGTACATCCATTATTCACATCATTTCATAGCACTGAGCATCCCCGGTGTGGATAAGCTTAGATGTCTTCGTATTGCCCCATAGCATTTCATGGTCATATCTTGCTAGCCTTTTAGTGCTGGCCCTTAGCAAGTTGGGACTAGGGATGCCATTAATAGATACAAAAACATATCCACCTTTCATTTGATAACCATGGAGTTCATATCATTAAGTAAAACATGTGAATAAAACATATCAACATAGCTTTAACATTTGAAGAGCGAAACACATTTAAACCATTTAACTTAGATATTAGCTACTCACCTCGATCCATGTGATCAACCGAACCTCCTATAACAAATGAACGATGGAATATGATCAGGAGATGCCAAATGAGTGTAAACATGCCTAATATAAGGTCCGAGAAGTGTGCAAGGTCAGACGTGTAGCATGGGCGAAATTAAGAAAATTGCATGTTCATTGCTGGTAGTGCCAAAACCTCACTACCGGTACTAAAACCTACTGATCACTCATTAACGGTAGGGCCAAAAACCAACTACTAGTAGCAATTGAAAAATTCTGAAAAAATGGAACTTCGATCCTCTTTTCTCTCCCAACATTCAAACCCACCAAGGACACTTCTAACTCACTCAAAACCAAGGCAAAACATACTCAGACATATAGGGTTAAAGAACTACTCCTAGAATTAGCAAAAACATGTCTCAAAACAAGTCCATAAACACACAAATCCAAGGATTCCAACAAGAATTCTTGAGTTCTCAACCCAAAAGCCCAAAATCCAATTTCTAAGGAAATCAAGCTACCAAATTAAAATCAAACTACGTGGAGCAAGTAATTTAACACTAGAAACATAAAAGTTACCTAGAGAGTCTTCAATTAATCAAGTCAAAAACCCCTTCTTTGATCTCTTGCTTTTTCCTCCTCCTCCTCTCCTCTTCTCCTCTCTCTCTCTCTCTGTGGAAAATGAGAGGGAATGAGATAATATCCACCCTTAAGCCCTATTATTATTGGAGCCCTAAATGAAAAATGATTCGGTGTATGCGCGTGCCTGTGTATTACATGTGCCAACCAATGACAATCAAACACATAGGCATAACTAAACTCTCACAATTAAATTAGTACTCCAATTGTAAGCACAATTAAGGGTCAAAGGTATTACAATGATAGTCACTGTCTATTTTTTTCTCTTCAATGTTTACTTTATCCTTTCATCCTTCTTTAAAGCTATTCTTCTTTTCTTATTTACCCAAAAAAAAGAAGCTATTCTTCTTCTTTTTTCTACTAGTGCCTCAGTGATGAAATAGAATTGTTAAATAGTTCTTAGTTTACTTATGATTCATTTGTTTTTTTTGGGGGTAAATAAGCGTGAAAATAAAAGGGGCTAAACGAATATACAGCCTACAAGGGGCATACCCCAGGAGGACAAAGCAAAACAAAGAAAGAAAGCAAGAGAAAGGCAAAACGGAATTGAGGGAGGCCAAGTGGCTACATTTAGGGAAGGGTGGAGTGTTTCCCTTTCATCTACAAGATGAGGGAGAAACACCCGAATGAGGATTACAAAAAGGAACAAACCCGAAAGCTTACCCCTAAAACAAAGCTACATACAGTAACAAAGGCTTAACTTAGACTAATACAATATGAATTTAGACTAATACAATGTAAACCGGAAATCGGACTTGAACTTGTGGATTTTCAAGGCCTGATGATGCATGGCCTGATGTGCAGTACCGAGGGACTTGGAAGCACAACTGCTTTGTACTTGGACTTTGAACATGAAATTGAACATGGAAGCACTAGTAGCCTTGAGCGTTGGAACTTGAATATTCGAACTTGGTACATGCACATGGAACTTGGAATCTGGAAATGCAACTTCTCTAATGACAACCCCCAGAACATGGCCCACTGGACCATGATTAATAGCTTTTGTCGGCTTGAAATGGACAAGCACACCTGGGAGGAAGCCCCCTCCCCAAGGGGATCAAACATGCCAAGGGACAACCCCCCTAGGCTAGGTCAGAAAACATGGGATTTTTGAAAAATTTGGATAGCACCTTGTTTGAAAATGCAGCAGCCCAGATTTTGAATTTGACAGCCTATGTCCATGAAAATGGATGTAATGAAGTAGAAACAGCAGCACATAACAGGTGGAAACATTGGCAGCATATCGTTTGAATATGAAGTAATCATAATCCAAAAGCTCAATGTAGCAACAACTATGGCAGTACAACAACCGATAAACAACAACCATTGTACTGAATATATAAACAACAACTGGCAGACATGCTATATATAAACAACTCGTGTGAGTATTCAGTAAAACAGCCCTTGTACTGAATATATAAACATCAGATTGAAACAGCCCTTGCAACCCACAAGATATCAAAGATGCATGGAAACGTGGGAAGTACATAAAAACATGTGAACCTAAAATATATGTCTCACCTTTCTTCTCCCTTGGAATCTCACATCTTCAACTCTCACTAAGGCTCCAAAACTCCCTCTGCTAATCCTCTCCAAATGCCCCCTCTCCATATTACCTCTACTCAGAAAAAAGTCTGGGTCACAAACTCTCTGCTCACTGGGGTTCTCATAGCTTTTCATATTGGTAGATCACACACACACAACTGCAATAGTATCTCAGACAGCCAACACAACCAGCAGCATCATATTGGTAGATCAAACACATTGGGTGATAATGTGAGAATAAGGTAACATACCCAGTATATAGAAGTAATAGCCTTCCACACGAAATCAAAAGTTTGGGCCAATAACAGTGTCTGCCCAAATAACAGCAGAAAATGGCAGCACTAAACTGCAGCAATAGAAAGATCTTCCCTGCAATAGAAAGATCTGCATGTATCTGAATAGCAACAACATATAAAGAAATCATATATGAAGATCCCATTTTGTGATGATCCATTGAGATTGAGGTCCCTTGGGAAGGTTCTTAAGGGACATCAATCTATGGCTCATCATAGAATGAATCTTGTGCACTACAACTTGCTCTGAACAGGTCACATTCTAAAATTTCCTGTAATTCCTTTCTATCCAAATATGATAGATTGATGTGGTAAATGCCAGCTTAATTACAAGATTTTTAAGTGACTTGCCTTTAATGGATGATATGAAAGAAACCCAATTGGTCCAGGACTTGGAAGGCCAAACAACATTTAGAAACCCAGTGATTTGAGTCCAAACTTGAGAGGTGTAAGGGCAATTAAAAAATAGGTGATCATGACTCTCTTGGCCATGACAGAAACTGCAGTAAGAAAGGGTTTTGGTCCCAAAAGTGACCAGTCTGTCTTCTGTGTACAATCTATTCTGTACAACTACCCAAACTATGAGGCTACACTTAGGTATGTGACCAGAAAACCATAAGCAATGGTGCCATTGTACCTTAGGAAAGTGTGTCCTCAACTGGTTCCACATGGATGCAATGCTATGAAGACCATTAGGAGTGAGCATCCATCTATGATAGTCAACAGTCTCATTGGGCTTTGGGAGTGTGGTCATGTTGGACCTGACCTCGTTAAGTTCATTAGTTTGCGTAATGGGAAAAGCCCACTGGGAATTCTTGATGATGGCAGAAACTTTAGAGTCTCTGGGAAGGCCAGAGTCATAAAGCATTCTAGGACCAAACTTCTCAGCTAGAGGTCCGAGGGGGGTGCCAATTATCAAACCACAAAGAAGTGCTTTCACCATTGCCAATTATAGTTTTGATATGTGTATGCACCATGGTTCTAAGATTTAGTATTTTCCTCCAAACCCAGGAGGGGTTACTAGGCATTTTGACTTCCCATAAACTTTTCCCTTTTAGCAAATATGACTTAACCCACTGACACCACATGGATTGCTCACCCCCGGAGATGAGGAACCAACTATGCTTAGAAATGGCAGCTTTATTTCAAGCATGCATAGACTTAAACCCCAACCCACCCTCTTGTTTGGGAGAGCAAAGGTGATCCCAAGATACCTTGGCACCAGATTTTTTAAGATCTGGACCAGTCCAAAAGAAAGCTCTCAAGATTGCCTCCACTTCCTTAATTACTCTTTTGGGAAGTATAAAGATGGATGACCAATATGTTTGCATTGAGAAGAGTATACTCTTAATGAGTTGTACTCTGCCAGCATATGTGAGGTCTTTATTGGTCCACGACTTAGTCTTAGCAGTGATTTTGTCTATCAAAGGTTTGCAATCAATATGCTTTAATTTTGTGGAGAGGAGTGGACCACCCAGATATTTGATGGGGAGAGAGCCCTCCTTAAAACCAAGGAGAGTGAGAATATTAATCCTAGTTGAGGAGTTAACACCAGAGAAGAAAAGAACGAAATGTTACAGTTAAAATAAAAGAAGAACATTTCATACTAACTTTAGTTTGTTAAGGAAGATAAGAACAAAAAATAAAAGAAAGATTAAAGAACATTTCATACTAACTTTAGTTTGTTAAAAACATATAACAAAAATGTTACAGTTACAATAGACTTTTTATACGTTGGATTAGGCTTTTACATGTGCCTTTATTTTTATCCGTAATTTAACTTGGTAAATTACGGACCTCATCGATCTTGATCGAATTTCGATGATCCGAACAGTCCAATGTGTTTAAAAGGTGTTTTTTAGGGTCCCCGCGAGAAATCATCAAAAAAAAAAATACCGGGAAGGGCTTGATCCGAGCCATTTTTTGTGAAAAACGGCTCGGATCAAGCCTTTCCCGATTTTTTTTTTGATGATTTCTCACGGAGACCCTTGAAAACACCTTTTAAACACATTGGACGGTTTGGATCATCGAATTTCGATCGGGATCAATGTGGTCCGTAATTTAACAAGTTCAGGGAGTTTGGAGGGGAAGTGGTGGTATATATATATATATACAGAGAGAGAGAGAGAGAGAGAGAGAGAGAGAGAGAGAGAGAGAGAGAGAGAGAGAGAGAGAGAGAGAGAGAGAGAGTCCGGATCTAGTCCGGGATCCCTAGGTCCGGGACTCATAGTTCCGGATCAAATTTTCATGATCCAAACCGTCCAATGTGTTTAAAACGTATTTTCAAGAGTCCCCGCTAGAAATCATCCAAAAAAAATACCGGGAAGGGCTTGATCTAAGTAGTTTTTCAAAAAACTGTATATGTGCAGTTTTTGTGAAAAACTGTTCTGATCAAGCCCTTCCCGGTATATTTTTTTGGACGATTTCTAGCGGGAACCCTTGAAAACACTTTTTAAACACATTGGACGGTTTGGATCATGCAAAAACATGTTTTAAAACCTTCAAAACATCAAAAAACACATTGGCGTATATATATATATATATATATATATATATATATATATATATATATATATATATGAGTCCGGTTCTAGTCCGGGAGTCCCGGATCCGGGACTCCACTTCCCGATATTTTTTTGACGATCCGATCCGTCCAATGTGTTCAGAAGGTGTTTTCCAAGGTCCACGCGGAAAATCTTCAAAAAAAAATACCGGGAAGGGCTTGATCAAGCGGTTTTGCAAAAACTTTATATTTACAGTTTTTGCGAAAAACTACTTGGATCAAGCCCTTCCCGGTAATTTTTTTTGAAGATTTCCCGCGTGGACCTTGGAAAACACCTTTTGAAGACATTGGACGGCTCGGATTTCCCAAAAACAATTTTTAAAAGCATCAAAACACCAAAAAACCCTTCAATCCGGGAAATCCGGGATCCTTGACAGGATCGCCGGTGTATATATATATATATATATATATATATATATATATATATATAGGAAAAACTTCACATAAGGGTCCCTTATTGAAGCCAAAATCCGGACTCCCCCTCACAGACCTTGGATCTCATCCAAGGGCTCAGATTTAAAATCCATTCTCGGGGGTTAAAAGGGCCAAAACGGGTTGACCCATAAAGGGTTTGCGGGTTAAACTTTAATCGGGTTAAATCTCATCCCAGACCATTTTCCCCAAATCAATCGACGCTCTCTCTCTCTCTTCTCACGACGACGACAAAGAATAACACCGAGGTTCGATCTCTCTCTCTCTCTCTCTCTCTCTCTCTCTCTCTCTCTCTCTATCTATCTCGTTTTTCGTTTTCCCTCTATTTGGTTCGAACGTTCGACAAACCCTAGTTTTTTTGTGCTAGCTCCAGATCGAAGAACCACCGAAGCCGGCGAACCACTAGTCTCTCTCTCTCTCTCCTCTCTCTCTCTCTCTCTCTCTCTCTCCGTATTTCAATTTCGTTTTCGAAAAACTAGGGTTTAACAATAGCAATTACTCGAAAACTAGGGCTTCAATTTCTCAAAATTTGGGTTTAGGGTTTCGGCTTCGATCTCAAATTGAACATTTTCTGGTAGATAAAACGTTTGATGACTGCACTATGTACAGTACGTACGATGAAGTAGAAGAAGCATTGTTAAGGTTTCACGAGGAAGAATTCAGAAGGCAAATGGCGAGATCCCAACATCAAACCAGCATTGGTGCTTCCACTTCGGCAAGGCCGTTGGAAAATCAAATCGTGGTGGAGCGAGCGGCCAATGTTCCAACTTTGGCCTTTGTTGTGACTTTCATTGTAGGTTTCGTTGCTTGTATTTTGGTGGCACAATTATATGGTTCGGAATGAAGCAGTAGATGACATAATAGGTTAGGCAGTAGCTGATGTGATATGATGGATTCCTAGTTTTGCAAGCCACATTTGGCGGTTGGCTTTTATTTGATGTCTTGATGTTCCGAAAAGATTTATTTTGTCAATGAACCTGAAGTTTGCTATGGAAATGTATTTTGTTATTAGAGAATGAATGTATTTGCATTGCTAGTTTGCTAGTGTTGGTTTAAAGCTCATTAACTAGTGAGAAACGTGTGCCATTGCAAGCCTGAGCATGCCGTGTACTGTTACCACTTGACCCACTGTCATAGTTAAAAGAACCGTTCCACAGTTTGTCTTCAAACACAGATTTACCATTTCCAAATTTGCTTCTTATTGATCAGTTTAGATTGAATGTGCTGGATTTACCACAACTAAGTTGCATATGTACGAATAATGGCAATAGACTCAAAGGTTCAGGAAATACAAGAGTCTCTTGCATGAATTACCAAGGCCGGGCCTTCAGTAAAATACCAAGGCCAGTAACCAATACGGTGGGCATTATGTTTCCATTTCCACCAAGCAATGCAGAACAGTAGCAGTACTTGCAATTACCAAACAACTTTAGGCAACATAACATGTTCCAAATAGACTAAAACAACCCACAAAGGTTAAATCTACAGAAAACTACAAAAGATTGATTCTTTTTTCTTGGTAAATACCCACACCCTTCCAAACCATAAGTCTCCAAACACAAGCATAAGCCTGACTATTAGCTTCTACAAGTCTCCAAAACAAGCAGAAAATAGGCTTGCAGACTGAACCAAATACAAATAAAACTGGGAATAAATCCATAAGCCTGAATATTAGCTTCTACAAGTCTAAATAGTGTCTAAATAGTAAAACTGAGAATAAATCCATAAGTCTCCAAACACAAGCATAAGCCTGACTATTAGCTTCCACAAGTCTCCAAATTATGCAAGTCTCCAACCACACTCTTCAAAGAAAGGTGTTTTGTGGGTTACCGCTGCTGAAAACCCTCACGAGACTTCACTCGTCCTACCGGGGCCGCCCGGGGGTTTAAAAGACATATCCATTTTAGTTTATTTTCATTAGTTGCATTTATTTAGTTTGCTAGGGACTAGCAAAGTTCAAGTTGGGGGCTATGATAAACACACAAATATGTAAATATTAGTGGGCTTAAGTCCTCGAGTTTGATCTTCATATTATGTTTATTATTAATTTTTATAAGATATTGCACGTAAGGTTTGTTTTGAGTGTTTCAGGAGAAAACGAGATAAATATGGTGCATTCAATGTTGCGTGGAAGTGTGACGCGCTACGCTGGATAATTTTCCAACTGGCAATAAATGCATGAAGAAAAAAAAAGGCAAAAGAGGAAGTGGAAAGTCAGTGGATGCATGCAGAGTAGGTGCGCGGCTGGGAATTACCAAATGAAGAATTAATCGCAGAGTCCGGATGATATCAGATTTTGTCCTACGAAACACATGCCAAGCACATACTTTACAAGAGTTATACCATTTTATTCCCGGAATTAAAAGGAGAAATTTGACTGTTCCGGCGCTCCAATCGGACTCCATTTTGAACATCAGTCGAGAGCATCGCAGATCGGGTGTGGACTGCCGGATCCACGCGCGAGCGTTTCGGGAAAACAGAAAAATGTGAGTCGCCACCCGGGGTTTACTTTAGAAAGCGATTTTGGTACCCGAGAAACCGTTTAGAAAAATAATGACTCTTGTGCCGTTTTGGAAAAGGTTTGATCTGCGAAAAGATTCTTTGGATTCGGAAGCCAAGTTACGATCGGGGAAGGTTTTATTAAAAAGCACCCCGCTCGCCCGGGAGATTCCCGGTCTCTACTAAATTTTGTGGGATTTTTGGAAAACATTTTATTGAAAACTTTAACAAATAAACAAGTAAATAAAGAGAATAACAATAAATACAACCAAACAAATAAGCAAGTAAATAAAGGGGGAAATAACAAATGAAAACATGACGGGAATAAAATTAAACCAAGAGAACTTGATAATAATAACAGTATATTAAAAGGGAAAAAGTGCAATGAACCAAATACCAGAAACGAGAAAAACAGAGCATGAACAGAGGAGAAACAGGGGAAATTTTTATGGCGCAAAGGTTAGCCGCACGGCTAACCTTAGTTGGCCGTACGGTGCACCTGAGTTAACCGCACGGTTAACTTTTTGAAAGATTTTTCAAAATTTTGTTTTCTCAACAGGAGTTCAGTTTTATTTGTAAAAACCAAATTTTTTTTGATAAAAATAACTTCTGTTGAAATGTTTTTATACTGAAAGAAAGTAGTAAATGAAGTGTATCTCCTCGCAAGAACCGTACCTTGCGATAACCGAAAATATCGCCCGCTACGGATTCGAGAGATTTGATTTTAGTAAAAACATGGCCACCCGAGCCTAGGAATGATTACTGGAACCATCCTCGACCCGGGTGGATCCCCTCAAAGAACCAAGGTTTTGGGCTCGGTTCTAGAAACACGATTGTACCTTCGCGGGAACTTTGAAAAGTTCTGAAAACTTCAGAAATTCTGGGTTTGAACTCCTTGGAAACGGACCTGATACGTACTGATGGATCACAGGGGATTTTGAATAAAAGAGATGGAATAGGCTCGAAATTTCTGGGGAGGTTTGGACGGAATTTGGAACGGGGAAGTGACCGGGAAATTCGTCGGCGTGTCGCCGGAATGGTACTGGAGTTGTTGTCTTATGGGAGAAGAGGAGAGGTCTTTTTATAGCCGAGAAAGGAATATCAATGAGTATGAATTGCTGCCAAGAAAATGATGAGATGCTTCTGATGGCAGGAAACGAATATTTCTTGAGGTTAACCGTACGGCTTAGGTGAGTTGACCGTACGGCTTAACTGAGTTAACCGTACGGTTTCGTTCTGAGAAGGTAGACCGTGCGGTTAGCTAAGTGAACCGTGTGGCTAAGATATTTCTGTCCAGAATTCTGAAGTTCAGGATGGCTGTTCCAAGGTACTGCTGGGTATCTCTTTCATCATTGGGGATGTACAGAGGTACTTATTTTCATAAACCAATTCTTTACTTTAATTTATTTATGAAAATAAGGAAGTACCCCCCCTTCGGAAACAATGGCATTTTCAGAATTTTGATATCCCAAACCAATCAAAATCTCATCTCCCCACTTTTAGTACAAAACCGAAAACGGGCACATTTTTCTCCGAAGAAAAGGGGTGAAAGATGACTTTGCCTTACTTAAAAATAACTTCCAATTATACCATTTTGATTGGAAAAATCCAAGGAACAATTACCAGGACTTTTTATTGGCTAAATCAGATCTTCCTAAAAAAAGTTAATTTTTCCATACTTAGCCAGATTTTCGAGCGACAGACAGGGGTGACTCGATCAAGAGGCGACCCGATGGTGACATGACCTATGTCATTTGAGTCTTGGATGAGAGACGATGATGAAAGAACACTTGGATTAAAATTGGGGTGTCTACATCGGGATAAGCAGCTACGCTCATTATTCAAGTCAATACCGGTGGGAAAAATGATTAAATTATTCAAAAGGGCAGCATTGGTTTGATTATTCAAACCGATAGTAGGCAATTCATTTAATATTCAAAGACTTTAATTGCCAAGCATTGTTTACTTAAAGCAGTTGAGGAATACGGTTCAATGGGTTCAACACCCAATGCCACGTGTCAGCTTTCAGTGCGTTCAATCACCCCTTGCTTCAATCTCAGCCATTGATCTCCATCACAAGCTCTCATGCGCCCACCATACTGGATCATTTTCCTTTCTTACTTGGATAGCCGGTCACCAATTTCCTCTGCTTATTAAAGAGCAATTCTGATGCATTTGCTAGGGAGGGATGCAAGAGCAGACCAATCCGAATAAAATCAATCTCTCTTTCTCTTCCTTTGTTTTATTTTTACTTCAGTTGTTTTCTCCTTCTGTTGTCTGTTCATTTTGTCATTTCCAAGTTCTTAAGAAGATTTTAATTCAAGAAGTTGTGTTAGGTAAATCTAGTAAATTATTTCTGTTGAGTTAATTTTTGTGAGTTTCAAGTTTGTATTTTTAAATTTCTTATTTCAAGAATTGTTTCCCAATTACCTAGTTTAAAAATCATGTCTATTTTAATTTTCAGTATTTTCCTGTTATACTCACCTTCTATGGAGGAGTAGTCGTTAAGGCCCGGCCTAGGGTGATCATCACTCTATAGCCTAAGTAGATTTAAAATTCTCACACCCGTGCTAACAAAGTTTGTTTATGTTTAACCCGGGCTTGTAGCTATCGTTTTAAAACTCAAAGTTGTAATGTTTTTGATTTTGCGTCGACAAAAACATTGGCACGCATAATGCTTAAATCGATGTCACTTTGAGGGTTTAACAAATTTCTGATCAAGCCTTGGTTAAACGAAACACTGAAAAGAAAAAAAAATGATTTCATTGAATTATCTTCCGAGAGAGTACACAATTACCGTGTAGCTCGATCGCGTTAAATTGTGAGATTTATAAATTTACTTAGACTATAGGTGGTGTGAACCTTGGCCCGAGCCTTCTTAATTTAATTTCAAGTAAATCCATATGTTTAGTCTAAAGTTGAAAATCCTAGTTTTTAAAATTACCAAAAATCAAGAAACAAAAGGGTTGGCTACCCACAGCCGAAAAAACACTGAATAGATCGATAGGCCACTTCACTCCATAAAACCGTTCTCTGTGGTTCGACCTCGGACTTTCCGAGTATATACTTGCATTCGACTACGTAGCCCAACGCTTGGGGTTTAGCACTCTGAGATACAACTTTTGGAGGCAAGCAAGTTTTTGGCGCCGTTGCCGGGGAACGGTGTAATTTGGAGCATTTAGCTGCGTCGCTCTATACATCACTGTAAGTATTCCGCTTTTTAATTCTTTTGTGTTCTATAAAAAAAAAAGTAAATACCAAAAACTCTAAAAAAAAACAAAAACAAAAACTTGTTGAAAAAAAAAAATTAATAATAATAATAATCATAAAATTGTTATAATAATAATAATAATAATAATAATAATAATAATAATAATAATAATAATAATAATAATAATAATAATAGGAAACTTTTACAGTATTAATTCAAACAAACTTTGAGGAGTAGGTTTAGGTCCTTTGTTATTTGCCGTGAAACACATTTCTGTAGAGGACATATTTGAAAGGACTGTGGACTGAGGACTTTGGACTACTAACTTCTAACTTCTAACTGCGGAGGTTAACCCCTCCGATTTACTTTCTGTCTCTATTTATATTTATATATATATACTTTTTGTGTGGAGGTTAATCCCTCCTACTTTTCTTTATTTTTATTTTTATTTTTTCCTTTTATGGCCAGTCCAACCGCCTAATTATTTATTTTGTTCACTAACGTTTGTTATTGCAGCGCTCGCAGGTGCTAAAAAAGAAAAAAAAAAGAGAAAAAAGAAAAAAAGAAAAGGCTCGGGATTTCATCACCCGTTCCTTAACCATAGTTTGTAGATGTTGTGTCTAGTTGTGCATGGCTGCTAGTCGTTGGGTGCAAGATCCTAAAAAACGTTGGGTTCGTTCGGAAACTACTAAACGGTTATCGAGTTATTTTGAGATGGCTGAACAAGAACTTGCTAATGTCCCTCCTGCGAGGACGATGAGGGACTATCTCAATCCAACTCGTGCAACTACTCCGTCATGTATAGTGTTACCAGCACCCATTGCTGGCAACGCTAATGTGTTTGTGGTTAAACCGGGGATGTTAAATTTGTTGCCCCATTTTCTAGGTCTAGATTCTGAAAACCCTTACACACATGTGAGGGAATTTGAAGATGTCATTGGAACAACATGTAACAACCAGGCCCAATTAGAGTCAGCGCGTCTTAAACTTTTTCCATTCTCATTGAAAGAAAAGGCAAAAGGCTGGTTCATTTCACTGAAACCTCAATCAATACCCGATTGGAATGAAATGAAAAAAGAGTTCTTCCTTAAGTTCTTTCCTACGCACATAACCAACGCCTTGAAAAAGGTGATCCAGTCTTTTAAGGAACAGGAAAATGAACCTTTTCACAAGTGTTGGGAGAGGTACAAGGACTCTTTGAATGTAGTCCCACATCATGGCTACGATGACTTCCAAAAAGTCACCTACTTTTATGAGGGAATCTCTCCTCGTACTCATCAATTCATAGACATGATGTGCAATGGGGAATTTTTGAGTAAATTACCTGCAGAAGTACTTGAGTATTTTGACTTTTTGGCCGAAAGCACTAAGTCATGGGATTACTCTGATCCAAATGAAAAGACTAACCAAGTGGTTAGTCACGGCCAAGTGAGTCCAGGGAAGTTTATTTTGCGGGAACAAGATGATCTTTCCCAGAGAGTTGCCCAACTTACTCGAAAATTGGAGAAATTGGAGATGACAAAAACCGTTGAGGTAGTGTGTGTTATCTGTGACACACAAGGGCATTCAACTGATGATTGCCCAACAATACCTACTTTCAAAGAGGTACTGCATGGTTCTAGTTCCGGAACAGAGCAAGTTGAAGTAAATGCTCTAAACCATGTCCAAAACTAGAATAGGAACTCGGCCAAATCTCCCTACTCCAACACTTACAACCCAGAGTGGAGGAATCACCCGAACTTTAAGTGGCGCACCAATGAAAACCAAGGACCTCCCCAAGGTCCGCCCCAGCAAAATTACCAAGTCCAATACCAACAACCCCCGCCCAATTACCAGCAAGCTCAGGGACCTCCTAGGTACCCACAACAGCAGGTATATGCACCGTAGGGACCACCCATGGCCCCTCAAGTGTATCAACCGCCACATAAGCGCAGTATTGAGGAAACATTGCAAATGTTCATGCAAAGTCAAGTTGATAAAGGAAGAGGGGTTGAGAGCTTCTCTCTACTCTAGAGAGAGAATGCACTCCCCTGGATAATCCTACCCAAATTTTTCTATTCTGCTCCCCAATCAACCCGATTGAGGAGCGTACTACAATCTATTTCGTGATTCAACCATCAAAGAAAGCACACAGCAACATCGGAAAAGGGGATCTGATGCTTGAAAGTCAGAAACCCTTATTCGATGGGTTCAACAAATGGGTCTTTCCCAGATGGAATTCGTCCTCAAAACGCAAGGGGTAACTATCTAATCGGTCAAGGAGATGTTCTCTGGAGCTTTTCCTTGGTTTTCATCTCAGTAGAGCTCAGCACGACAACAAGCAAGCTCGGTCCTTGGCGACCAGAGCCACACCAAGCGGTCAAAACTAGATCTGGTTACCATGGCACAAGTGCGGTTACAGTAACAACAGGTTCGAGATCTGGGTTTCATACCCAGCCGCTGCAAATTGGTTCATCAAAACTCATCGGCATTAGCGACGGTGTTGATTTGATGAAGTTCCAGTTAGGCCTTCGACCAAAAGGGGATCTGTGAACGAACCACAAAGGGGTCAGATTTGTTATCTGAGCTTTTCAACTCACGTATCCAGTAAAGGTCTTCCTCAAATGGGGATCTGGGTAATATTCATCCACAGAGGGCAGGTTTGTTCTTCAACTCACTCCATCAAACCAACGAGTAGTGTTGGTGCTTCTGGAAACGTAAATCCAGATCTGGCGAATAGTTATTTCATTAACTGGTCGATTAATTGCTTTTATCCCGGTGTTGATGAAGATCTGGATTATAATCTGGGTTTGTTGTATACGGGTTTGCTTCCTGCTACTCGTTTGGTCATTTATGTCTGCTGATGCTATTGAAATTCTTTTATTTGCTGGTGAAAACCAATGATAATTCCAGTATTTAGTTGCTATTACTCTGGTGTTGTAGTAATCTGGGTTCACTGCTGGGTTCCATCTGGAATCATAGTTGTTATCTGGGTTTGTTCTCAGACCATGGTAAAGTTGGGTTAATAGGTTTTGAACCCAATGATAATTGCATAGCTGGTTGTTTGTTCGTGCATATAGATAAACATTTTCAGGGCAGCTGGCCTTTTCTCTGATTGGTTAGGATGCGCATTTGGAATTGGGTTATGGCCGTTTCAGCATTTGATGGAGATTGACTCGGGGGTCCGATGGCATAGTTACTTTGATAGATGGTCGAAGTTTCTGTGGTCCGGAGTTTCTTCGAGGGAGTGTTGGGTGGCTAGACAGGTTGAGAGTACGAGGTTCTATTGGGGGGTTCCCATGGAAATTTGCTTGTCGATGTTCTACCTGAAACTTATAGAGAAGTTACTTTGGGGCTGACCCTTGTCATTGATCTATCTTAGTTTGGTTCTCGGGCTTCATCTACCCTTGGCCCCGAGTTCCTTTTGCGTTGTTATGGATCTATTTTCTCCTGCTTGGTAATGGTTGAGCATTGGAATTTGGTTTGTGGCTGATTTTCGGCGTTTGGTGGAGACTGACTTCGGCCCGAAGGCGTGGTTACTTAGGTTGATGGGCCAAGTTTCTGCGAGCTGGGGTTCTCCGAGGGGGACGGAGTTTACTCTAGGGCTGGCCCCATTCATGGATCTACCTTAGCACGGTTCAGAGGTCTCATCTACCTCTGGCCCCGAGTTCCTCTTGCCTATACTGTTTTCATTACAGGGGGCACTGTTACGTTACCGTAGGTGGAGGATGATGGATGGGATAGTTGCACCTTGTGGTTGATTGTGTGTGTTCAGGGTCCGAGGGCGGAGATCACCGATGGATGTTGCATAGTGGTGACCTTGGTTTTCTCTGGTCTGGGAGGTATCTTCTGGGGCTGACTCTGTCTTTCACGATCTTCAGCTTGACTAGGGATTTCACCTGTCCTTAGTCCTATCTTTGTCTATTTGATTTCACTACGGGGTACTCTTTACTTTTGATTGGACCCATCTGCTACCAATATGGACGGTCACTGGAACAGTGGAAGCATGGTGACTTGAGAGCCTGGACTACGGTGTTTGGAGCGAGTAGCACTCTAGGCATGTGTTCAATGTCAGGGTTCTATGGGAGGGTTCCCTTTGGTATAATTGCTTGCCGAATTGCTAGAGGCTTATCTCACTTGGTCTGGGTGCTCAACTACTGTTGTTTCCACAGTTGAAGGTTGGTTGTACCATATATATCACCACTTAGATATGTCTCTTCCGCATAGCCCATGCTCATATCCTTGATGTCTTTCCTTCCTTTGGGATAATTAGGCTCATGGGATGCAAGCACGGGCTAATCGCACATTTTATACATTGGGGCCTATTTTGGACCCACTACATGTTATCCATGGCATTAAAACTAATATCTGTTACGCTTATTGCATTTTGCTTATTTACACCTATGCCGGCGGGATGTGTCGGTACTTCTTATTTCCCACCCCGGCGGGTTGTGCCGGGGACCACGCACTTTTTTCTTTTCTTTCTTTTTCATTTTGTCCTTCCTGGGGTATGCCCCTTGTAGGCTGTACATTCGCTTAACCTCTTTTAATTTCAAGCTAATTTACCCAAAAAAAAAAAAAAATGTCAAGTTGCAATTAATGAGCAAAATAAGGAAGTCATTGGGGACATTCACACTCAATTGACTAAATTGACCTCTTCTGTGGGGGTCATGCAACAAGAAAAGGGCAAATTTCCTTCCCAGCCTCAGGCCAATCCTCAAGGCCAACACTTCGTGAGTAGTTCATCTGGAACTAACTCCAATGTTGAGGAGGCAAAATCAATCACCACATTAAGAAGTGGTAAAGAAATTGATAAATCTGTGATACTGAAGCCTAAACCTGTCAAATCTTCACCACCACCCCTGTCGCCTACTGAATCACCAAGTGGTGATATTCCTGACACTCAAGAGAATGTGGAACCAATTGTGACAACTGGTCCAATCCCAGCTCCGTACCCTCAGAGATTAAGGGTAGCGCCAAAACCGTCATCAAATCCAGAGATTTATGAGCTGTTTAAACAAGTCAAGATCAATATCCCTTTGTTGGATGCAATCAAGCAAATTCCGTCGTATGCGAAATTCTTGAAGGACTTGTGCACTGTCAAGCGTAAATTGAATGTGCAAAAGAAAGTCTTCCTCACTCAGCAAGTGAGTTCCATAATTCAGACGGATGTTGCCCCAAAGTATAAGGACCCAGGGTGTCCCACAATTTCTATTGTGATTGGGGGCAAGAAAATTGAGAAAGCTTTGGTTGACTTAGGAGCAAGTGTGAAGCTATTGCCTTATTGTGTGTATGAGCAGTTAGGTCTAGGAGACATGAAACCAACTCCGGTTACTCTCCAACTGGCTGATAGAAGTGTTAGAGTGCCGAGAGGTTTGGTTGAGGATGTCTTAGTCCAAGTAGACAACTTCGTCTACCCTCTGGACTTTGTGGTACTAGATACCCAACCGATGGCTAATCCCCAGGCTCAAACTCCAATAATTCTTGGGCGTCCCTTCTTGGCGACATCTGATGCGATTATTCACTGCCGAAACGGGTTATTGAACATGACCTTTGGTAACATGAAGTTGGAGTTGAATATTTTTAATATCAACAGCCAAATGGGAGATGATGAAGACATCCATGAGGTGAGCATGATTGACACTCTTGTGCAAGACCAAGTGCTCTCACTTATGTGTGACAATCCGCTAGAGAAACTCCTCACACTTGAGGAGATGGATGATGAGTTTGACTATCTTGCCCCTTTGATTTCGGAAGAGGAGGAAGTTTGTGGGATCGATAGTTGGTTCCCTATTTTTGAGGAGTTGCCTCCTAATGAGAAAAAATTCTACCTTCAAGTCTGGCACCTCCTAAGTTGGACTTGAAAGCCCTCCCTGATACATTGAAGTATGCCTTTCTTGGCGTCAATGAGACCTTCCCAGTGGTGATTTCTTCGTCTCTTGAAGAACACCAAGAATTTGAATTGCTAAAGGTCTTGAAGAGGCACCAGAAAGCAATTGGTTGGACCATTGCTGATATTCAGGGAATCTCTCCCCTGATTTGTACTCATCGCATCTATCTAGAAGATGATGTCAAGCCTTCCCGCCAACCACAGTGTCGATTGAACCCTATCATGAAGGATGTGGTTAGGGCGGAAGTTCTTAAATTACTTGATGTCGGAGTCATCTATCCGATAGCTGATAGCAAATGGGTAAGCCCAATTCAAGTGGTACCCAAGAAAGCTGGAGTCACAGTTGTGAAAAATGACAAGGATGAGTTGATTCCTACTCGTGTCGCCACAGGTTGGCGAGTGTGCATTGATTACCGAAAGCTCAACGCTTGCACACGGAAGGACCACTTTCCTCTCCCATTCATTGATCAGATCTTGGATAGAGTGGCTGGTCATGCTTTTTACTGCTTCCTGGATGGATATTCAGGATATAATCAAATTGAGGTCGCTCTTGAGGACCAAGAGAAGACAACTTTCACGTGTCCTTTTGGAACGTTCGCTTACAGGCGCATGCCTTTTGGCTTGTGTAATGCCCCTGGCACCTTTTCTAGGTGTATGATGGGCATCTTTAGTGACATGATTGAGAAAATCGTGGAAGTGTTCATGGATGATTTCTCCGTGTTTGGCGACTCCTTTGAGTCTTGCCTTGAGAATTTGGAGAAAGTTCTTGTGCGGTGTGAAGAGAAACACCTTGTTTTGAATTGGGAGAAGTGCCATTTCATGGTGACACAAGGAATTGTTTTGGGACACATTGTTTCTTCCAAAGGGATAGAGGTTGATAAAGCAAAAGTAGAGTTGATTTCTCACCTCCCTACCCCGAAATGCGTCAAGGATATTCGTTCTTTCCTTGGACACGCTGGATTTTATCGCAGGTTCATCAAGGACTTTAGTGCGATATCGAGGCCATTGTGCAATTTGCTGTCAAAAGATACCCCTTTTGTTTGGACAAGCGATTGTGAGGAGGCATTTTCCAAATTGAAATTGAGGCTAACTACTCCTCCTATTATGCAAGCACCTGATTGGAACCTTCCTTTCGAGTTGATGTGCGATGCTAGTGACTATGCAATTGGGGCAGTGCTAGGCCAAAGACGGGATAAACACCCATATGTGATTTATTATGCGAGCAAGACTCTTAATGAGGCTCAAATGAATTACTCCACCACTGAGAAGGAGTTACTTGTCGTGGTCTTCGCTTTGGACAAGTTCAGGTCCTACATCATAGGTTCGCCTATTGTTGTCTTTACCGACCACGCAGCATTGAAGTATTTGCTGACTAAGCAAGACGCCAAGGCGCGTCTCATTCGTTGGATTCTCCTACTCAAGAGTTCCATTTGGTTATCAAGGATAAGAAAGGAGTGGAGAATGTGGTCGCTGACCATTTGTCACGTTTGGAGTTTGAGGATAAAACCTCGAATCTTCCAATCCTGGATACCTTTCCGGATGAGCAGTTACTTGCTATTTCTGAGATCCCGTGGTTTGCAGATATTGACAATTTTCTTGCAACGGGACAGCTGCCTAGTCATTGGACTCCTCAAGATAGGAGGAAATTTCTTGTTGAGGTGAAAAGATTTTTCTTTGATGATCCTTACTTATTCAAGTATTGCCCGGACCAGATTGTCCGGAGATGTGTGCCCAATTCTGAACAAAAGGGTGTCATTACTTTTTGCCACACGGAAGCATGTGGAGGCCATTTCTCTTCCAAAAAGACCACTGCCAAAATTTTGCAGTGCGGCTTCTATTGGCCAACTATGTTCAAGGACACGTTCGAATTCTGCAAATCTTGTGAACATTGTCAACTTTTGGGAGGTGTGACCCGTCGGAACATGATGCCGTTGAACCCCATTTTCACAATTGAAGTCTTTGATTGTTGGGGTATTGATTTCATGGGTCCATTTCCATTGTCTTACGGGAATCTCTATATTCTCTTAGCTGTGGACTACGTGTCCAAGTGGGTTGAAGCTATCCCCACTCGTACTAATGATCACAAAGTTGTGATCAATTTTCTAAAAGAGAATATCTTGTCTAGGTTTGGGATGCCCCGTGCCATAATCAGTGATCAAGGGACCCACTTTTGTAATAGACCTTTTGAGGCTTTGATGAAAAAATATGCTATCACGCATAAAGTGTCCACTGCGTACCATCCCCAGACCAATGGCCAGGCTGAGCTTGCGAATCGAGAGATTAAGAATATTCTCGAGAAAACGGTAAATCCAAACCGTAAGGATTGGTCACTTGACTGATGCCTTGTGGGCGTGTACCGTACTGCATATAAAACTGTTTTAGGGATGTCCCCCTATCGGCTTGTTTATGGCAAGGCTTGCCATTTGCCGGTTGAATTGGAACACAAGGCATATTGGGCTATTAAACAGTTGAATTTTCGTTTGCCCGCCGCTGGTGTTCACCGGAAGCTCCAACTGAACGAGCTTGAGGAAATTAGGAGAGATGCTTATGATAACTCGAGCATTTACAAAACCAAGGTCAAAGCATTTCATGATAAAAACATTTCACGTAAGAACTTTGAAATTGGTCAAAAAGTGCTTTTGTACAATTCTAGACTCCACCTATTTCCTGGTAAATTGAGATCTCGTTGGACTGGCCCCTATATAGTCAAAACTGTTTTTACTCATGGGGCAGTGGAAATTGCAAATCCTACTAATGGTCATGTTTTCAAAGTTAATGGGCAAAGGCTTAAGCCATTTCTTGAAAATCTTGAATTGAAAGAAGTTGAGGAGGAGTTAGTTGATCCTGTTTACACGGATGACCCTCCTGTTTGAGTTTTCATGTGTTTCGCTAATGGAGTCTCTGTGACTCCATTTTCACGGGGAGCTAACGCGTACTTTCTGGACTTAATTGTTTGGAGGGCCCGGTCCTTTGCACATTTGCATTGGGTTACCAATCATTGACTTGGGTCTAGCTTGCACGCAGCTAGTAAAACAAGATCGTGTGCCCAACCCGGTTAGAAGGGCCATTCTTTTATTCTTTTTAATAAAGTCTTTGAGACCAACCACACTTGAGGAATAAGATAACACGAGTCGGGCGGTTCTAATATTGCTTCTCTTAGTAGGTAGTTGGTATTTCAGTCTTGATAGGGCAACCATGCTTACCACACCAGCCTTGGTAGTTTGGATCTAATTTGAGATGAGTGAGGCATTCAAGAGCCCTGAGCATGGGTGCCACAATGTGTGGCGGTTGTCAGTCCAATAAAGTCTTGAAGATGATTCTGTGTGACTAAGCTGTGGTTCCAGTTGGAGACCGAAGGAGGGAACCCTATAAGCAGTCCCAATGACGAAAGGAGAAGTGATGAAAAAATTCCTCAAACTTGGTCGAGGTATTGGAGGTTGACATTCCTCCCCGTCGGTACATTTCATTCCTCCCTTGTTTTTTATTTTAATGTTGTCTTGGTGCCTTGAGGACAATGCACATTTTAAGTTGGGGGAAGGGATAATATTTATCGGTGTAAATATTTAGATTTTGTGTTGTAAATAATGTGGTTCAAAAAAAAAAAAATTGAAAAAAATACTCACCATATGCTCATTTTGTGTCTAATTAGCGAGGGTTTTGTTTTAATTTCAAAAAAAAAAAAAAAAATTGCTTAGCTCATCTCTGGTACATATACATAAAAATTTGTGAACAAACCGAGTTAAAATGTGTTTCTGAGTGAGTTTTGTCCATATCCCGTTTCATTTCTCAGTTTTCACTCCTAGTTTAGGTGAATAAATCTCTTGTTCATGTCTAGGTGTGTTGGATATCTTATGTGCATTACAATGGAGTTTATGGCACACTTAGGAAAGGATACAAGGCATTTTTGTGTGATTAAACCACATATGAGTCTCCTAAACCCTCATTTGAGCCAAGTCCGGAACCTTTATTTCGTAACCCTAAGAAACCGGATGTGTGGGGGAGGAGTGGTTGAACATCATTAAGAGCAAAATGGTGGTTTGGTGGGCCAAAATAATGACAAAAGTAAGTTCGGGGGTGTTAGCGTGTTTTACGCCTATGGAAAGTACCAGATCCGAAGAAAAAAAAAAACTAAGAGGGGACCCCCCTCTCTCGCCCTCTCTTATCCTCTCCCTGTCTCTCTCTCTTCCCTTATTCTTCTTCTTCTTCTTCGTCCTTCCACCGTTTCACCAACCTCCCCCTCTCTCCCGATTTCTCACCCAGACACCACCAATCCAACCTCTCAAACACCCAATCTCCCACCAAATCTCTCCATAATCCATCACAAAAATTTCATTCAAACCCAAATCTAAACCAGAAAAGCCCACAACTCCATTCCAAAAATGGTAGATTACGTACCCAGGTTACCTGATGGGTGGATAACCCAAATCAATGATGAATATCGGCGGATCCAAAGAGATACGGAAATGTTCGAGATGGAGCTATTTTTCAGCTCCCAATGGAAAATCTGGGTCATTATCTTTTTAGTTTGTGCTCTGCTTTCACTAATGCACCCACCGTGTTTCGAGCTTAGGGTGAACTTGGGTACTTTGTGGAGATTCATCATCTCTTGGCTTGTTATACATGCGGCGATCCTCACAGAATACGAGAATCGATTACGCCGTGATTACGAAGCCACTGGTCAAGAGTGGTTTAGAAGCGGGGGTGTGTGGTGGTGAAACTGGGGGGAAGTAGTAGTGGAGGAGTAGTAAAAAAAGGGGTAGTTTAGGATTGCAATAACGGCCAATGGGTAGATGAACCGAGCTTATGTTAGGCCGTTATTCATTTTGTTTACCCTTTCTTTTGTAACCGTGGTCATTATAAGCTAAATAAAGTCCTTAGTTGATCTCTAGTGCGCCTCTACTCCATTATGATGCATTTTTGCTTATCTTGCGCATTTTAGTTCATGTTTGTTTCGCTCTTATTTTTGCTTACTCATTTAAATAAAAGCTTTTGTCTTGCAGCGCTCCACCAATAAAATGCCTAGCACATTGTTCTTGCTAGTGCACAATTCCGGGCGTTGGTTGTGGATATGGCTTAGTTGTGTTGTTGTTGTGCATATTTTCATTGTGAGAGTTAGCCCTGTAAAAATTGAATAAAGCTTCCTTGTGTGACTTGCCTTAAACAAGTTTTAACTAGTTTTGTTCATTTTTGTTCATGTGCATGTTTTAGAGTTGAGCATAGCTTGTTTAAAAATAAAAAAATAAACAAAATATGAAAAATTTGTTAATTTTGACCTGAGTTGGTTGGATTTAAGGTGGATATATGGTGAGTAATGTTGTATTTTATAAATAAATAAATAAATAAAATAAAATAAAAAGAAAGGTGTTTTGTGGGTTACCGCTGCTGAAAACCCTCACGAGACTTCACTCGTCCTACCGGGGCCGCCTGGGGGTTTAAAAGACATATCCATTTTAGTTTATTTTCATTAGTTGCATTTATTTAGTTTGCTAGGGACTAGCAAAGTTCAAGTTGGGGGATATGATAAGCACACAAATATGTAAATATTAGTGGGCTTAAGTCCTCGAGTTTGATCTTAATATTATGTTTATTATTAATTTTTATAAGATATTGCACGTAAGGTTTGTTTTGAGTGTTTCAGGAGAAAACGAGATAAATATGGTGCATTCAATGTTGCGTGGAAGTGTGACGCGCTACGCTGGATAATTTTCCAACTGGCAATAAATGCATGAAGAAAAAAAGGCAAAAGAGGAAAAGAAAGTGGAAAGTCAGTGGATGCATGCAGAGTAGGTGCGCGGTTGGGAATTACCAAATGAAGAATTAATCGCAGAGTCCGGATGATATCAGATTTTGTCCTACGAAACACATGCCAAGCACATAAATTACAAGAGTTATACCATTTTATTCCCGGAATTAAAAGGAGAAATTTGACTGTTCCGGCGCTCCAATCGGACTCCATTTTGAACATCAGTCGAGAGCATCGCAGATCGGGATAAGCAGCTACGCTCATTATTCAAGTCAATACCGGTGGGAAAAATGATTAAATTATTCAAAAGGGCAGCATTGGTTTGATTATTCAAACCGATAGTAGGCAATTCATTTAATATTCAAAGACTTTAATTGCCAAGCATTGTTTACTCAAAGCAGTTGAGGAATATGGTTCAATGGATTCAACACCCAATGCCACGTGTCAGCTTTCAGTGCGTTCAATCACCCCTTGCTTCAATCTCAGCCATTGATCTCCATCACAAGCTCTCATGCGCCCACCATACTGGATCATTTTCCTTTCTTACTTGGATTGCCGGTCACCAATTTCCTCTGCTTATTAAAGAGCAATTCTGATGCATTTGCTAGGGAGGGATGCAAGAGCAGACCAATCCGAAGAAAATCAATCTCTCTTTCTCTTCCTTTGTTTTATTTTTACTTCAGTTGTTTTCCCTTCTGTTGTCTGTTCATTTTGTCATTTCCAAGTTCTTAAGAAGATTTTAATTCAAGAAGTTGTGTTAGGTAAATCTAGTAAATTATTTCCGTTGAGTTAATTTTTGTGAGTTTCAAGTTTGTATTTTTAAATTTCTTATTTCAAGAATTGTTTCTCAATTACCTAGTTTAAAAATCATGTCTATTTTAATTTTCATTATTTTCCTGTTATACTCACCTTCTATGGAGGAGTAGTCGTTAAGGCCCGGCCTAGGGTGATCATCACTCTATGGCCTAAGTAGATTTAAAATTCTCACACCCGTGCTAACAAAGTTTGTTTATGTTTAACCCGGGCTTGTAGCTATCGTTTTAAAACTCAAAGTTGTTATGTTTTTGATTTTGCGTTGACAAAAACATTGGCACGCATAATGCTTAAATCGATGTCACTTTGAGGGTTTAACAAATTTCTGATCAAGCCTTGGTTAAACGAAACACTGAAAAGAAAAAAAAATGATTTCATTGAATTATCTTCCGAGAGAGTACACAATTACCGTGTAGCTCGATCGCGTTAAATTGTGAGATTTATAAATTTACTTAGACTATAGGTGGTGTGAACCTTGGCCCGAGCCTTCTTAATTTAATTTCAAGTAAATCTATATTTTTAGTCTAAAGTTGAAAATCCTAGTTTTTAAAATTACCAAAAATCAAGAAACAAAAGGGTTGGCTACCCACAACCGAAAAAACACCGAATAGATCGATAGGCCACTTCACTCCATAAAACCGTTCTCTGTGGTTCGACCTCGGACTTTCCGAGTATATACTTGCATTCGACTACGTAGCCCTACGCTTGGGGTTTAGCACTCTGAGATACAACTTTTGGAGGCAAGCATTCTTACAGCTACATCTAAGAAAGTTTGATGCCTTGTCTAATGAAACCTCACGACCCTTCGAATCACTCTGATTTTCCCTCATAACATTGTACTTAGCCCAGTGTTCATCTTTAAATGTATTCTTCACCACATATGACTGGTCATCCAAGAGTTCTTGTTGAAACTTGTAAAAAACACTATGTGTGTACACTTCACGCATTGTCGATTCCATGACTGTTTTCATTACGAGGAGTGGCTTCTCATTCACATCTTTATGATCCGAATCTAGTTCATTATGCCTTATATGTGAAATTGCCCTAGCAAATCGTGTCACAAAATCCATCAAAGAATTTTTTGGAGACACATATCGCTTGAAGAATGTATGACAGCCTTCAGCTCTTTGACTACTTGTCATGTGGGCAGAAAAAAACGTCTCTCGTATATGCAGGAACCCATCTTTCACGAATTTCATACATGGTATTTAGCCACTCATTGGTGGACAGTTGAGCTTTTGCTACAACTTGTACCCATCTCCCTTCAAACTCTTCAGGGGTCTCGGAGTTCCATATACAACGATGGAACTCATCATAATGCTCTTTATGGTATATTGCACTTATTTTCTCCAAAAATTTACTCACAATGTGCCAAATGCAATACCTGTGGAGCGTATTTGGAAGAAGAGTAGCAATTGCTCTTGTAATTGCCGGATCTTGATCAGTTATGATAATTTTCAGTGGGCCAGCCGACATCGCTTCCAAAAACCTTGTGAAAAGCCACTCGAAGGCATCTACTTTTTCACCACTCAAGAAAGCACACCCAAACAGAGTTGTTTGCCCATGGTGATTAACCCCTATTATAGGTGCGAAGATCAAACCATATTTGTTTGTTTGATAAGTTGTATCAAATACCACCACGTCACCAAAATATTTGTACGACTTCCTCATGGTAGCATCGGCCCAAAAACAATGATACAAACTCCCCTCTGCATCTGGCAAGATTGAAAACGTAAAATTGGGATTTTTTTCTTGTTGGGCCTCGAAATACTCAACCAATAGACTAGCGTAATGTCCCTCTACCATTTTCCTCTTATCCCTTTGAGCATTATAAAGATCTTGTTGTGAACATCCAACATTTTGGAGACCTCCAGCTTGCATCTCCAAAATACTCATTTGTTGGTGGGTCGGAACATTTGCATCGCCTAGTTGTTGTGTCAAAGCTCTTTGGGCAGCTGACATTTTACGATGAGATCGGAGTAAATGCACCTTCTTTGGTGTGGCAAGAGTATGGTTATGACTGGCGACGAATTGGGTGACCGCAAACCCCTCACCCCGTTTCACAACTGTCATAATCATTGTAAAAGCTGTGAGCGTCTTCCAAACTAGCAAACACTTGATCAATCTTCGGTGTCAAGTCGTCCTTCACTTGAGGAGTGTAAAGAACTTCAGAAGAAGCTCTAGAAGACGCACATGGTTGTAATGGTGATGGTGAGTAGAGTGCATCTCGCAAAGACTGCATTCTAAAAATGAAAACAACAAATTTGGATCAATAAAGTCACAAGTCTGGGCAAATTCAGATAACACTTACTCAAGTATATCCTTTTGATAATAGAAATAAACGGAATAAAACAATTAGTAACATTGTTGTCGATTAAAAAAAAAAACTACTACATAACCTGCAATAGGTTAGATTTTGAAATGCTAGTACTACAAACCAAATTTATATAAATAAACGGAATCATGTTTTTGACATCGCAAGTGTTCAAGTGCAAATGTTGCTTCTGTGCTACTTGTATTATGTATAGCTTACATTGGTCATATTAGGCAACAAAAATACTGATTGTGACAGAGTAAGCAGCTAAAAAACATCACAACTGAGATTAATTTGCAGCATTACTGGAGCTGGATCAGAATGATTTACATCACAACTGAGATTAATTTGCCGCATTACTGGAAACCTATTTACACCACCCGAAAAATCTCAAATTGACTACCAAATGCCTATTTACTAACAGGGTCAACAAGGGGTCAGGTAGATTTTCCAATAATGGAGATCGAAATGGAGAGAGAGATGGTCGAACAACCTTGATTTTTTTAACCAAAATGGGTGTCGAAACCCTAGATTTTCGAATGCCTAGAGTTTGTCATGTGGATCGAACCAGAAAGAAGAGAAAACGTGAGAGAGAGAGAGAGAGAGATCGAACCTTGCTGAGGTGTGTCTTCTTCTTCTTCTTCGTTGAGAGTAGCGTGGATCGATTTGGGGAAAAAGGGGTTGGAGAAAACCCTAGATTAATGGTTTTCTTCTTCTTCTTCGTTGAGAGTAGCGTGTTTCTTGCTCTGTGGAAAACTCCTGGTGTTCTTCTTCTTCTTCTTCTTCTCCTGGTGTTCTTCTTCGTCGTTGTTAGCTTTGTGGAAAACTCCTGGTAAAAAAATGAGAGAGAGAGAGAGAGAATCCTTGAGAGAGAGAGAGAGAGAGAGATCGATCGAACCTCGGTGTTCTTCTTCGTCGTCATCGTGAGAAGAGAGAGAGAGAGAGAGAGAGAGCGCGTCGATTGATTTGGGGAAAATGGTCTGGGGATGAGATTTAACCCGATTAAAGTTTAACCCGCGAACCCTTTATGGGTCAACCCGTTTTGGCCCTTTTAACCCTCGAGAATGGCTTTTAAATCTGAGCCCTTGGATGAGATCCAAGGGCTGTGAGGGGGAGTCCGGATTTTGGCTTCAATAAGGGACCCTTATGTGAAGTTTTTCCTATATCTATATATATATATAGGGGCCGCTTCTAGTCCGGACTCCGGACTTGCGGACCTTTATGATCCAAACATTTTTTTGACGATCCAAACCGTCCAATGTGTTCAAAAGGTGTTTTCAAGGGTCCACGCGGGAAATCATAAAAAAAATACCGGGAATGGCTTGATCGAAGCAGTTTTTTGCAAAACTGTAAATATTGAAAACACCTTTTAAACACATTGGACGGTTCGGATTTCCCAAAAACAATTTTTAAAGTGAAAAAATTACATTTTTTCTTAAAGGAAATATATGAAATATTTCCAATCAGGAATGTAAAGACCCAGAAAATTTAATTACTTTTTGAAAAATCACTTTTTTGAGAAGTTTCGATTTGGCCGATAAAAAGTCCCGGTAATTGTTCCTTGGATTTTTCTAATCAAAATGGTATAATGGGAAGTTATTTTTGAGTAAGGCAAAGTCATCTTTCGCCCATTTTCTTCGGAGAAAAATGTGCCCGTTTTCGATTTTGTACTAAAAGTGGGGGGATGAGATTTTGATGTGATTAGAATTTTAAAATTCTGTAAATGTCATTGTTTCCAAATGGGAGGTACTTCCTTATTTTCATAAATAAATTAAAGTAAAGACTTATAGTCTTTACTTAAGTTTGGTTTATGAAATAAGTATTGTGGTTACATATTATATACACAAGTCACATTTGGGTGTGTAGTGTAATAAGGGAATTATATTAGTAGTGTGTGGGGGAAGATTTGCAAATTTTAAAACATTACACACTCTCCTCCCTCTCCACCCGATCGGCTCTCTCTCTCTCTCTCTTCTCCTCCATTTTTGCCACCTTCAAGCTCAAGTTAACCCCTCCTCACTCAACCACTTCAAGAACCTATGCCATTTTCACGTTCTACGCGCCGTGGGGAGCTCGGGTCACCTTGGATTCGCCCCGGGAGCTCACATTTCGGGTTGGGTGTTTCTAAACCTAGGGTTTTATTTTCTCTTCACATTTGGAGCTTAACCCATGAGGTAGGGAAACAATTACTACCTCCTCTAGTTATATACTTGTGATATGTTGAACATATCTTGTTCTTGGCTTCAATTTCCTTGAAATTCATGTTTTCCCTCTTTGTGTGGGTTTCTCTCACTTTAATTTTGTGATCTATGAAATTGATTGTTGATTGATGAAATTGGGAGTGGAATTGACCTCCCTCCATGTTTAATTGTTGTCTAGCATCTCTACTTTGAGCTTAAACTATCCCATTTGTGTTTTGGGTTGAAATTCCACACCTTAGAGGTGAAAATCTGCCATTTTCTGGACAAGTCAGCTGCTGCCCCTGTTTCTATGTTGCTTCCCTGTTTTCTCGGTGGTTTTCGGCCACCCTTTGACGTCCGTTTGACCTCCAATCGTCCGGAACTTCGTATACTTGATATATAGCAACGTGGTAACCCCAAAAACCATTTTGAAATCGTTAAACTACGACTTTGACACGTGTTTTTATTGGACAATTCGTTATACGTATCGGACACAAGGCATATTGGATTGGTCGCCCCTTTTGGCGAAAATTGTGGCATTTCAAAAGAAAGGGCACTTTGGTGAAATGAAATTTGGGAAATGGACTTGTTATAAAAGTTTTAATGTGATAATGAGGTGTTTTACACCAATGCCATCATTTGGTAAAGTTTTTGATAAAGGCACGCGGGGCCTATGGAACCCGGCAGAGGCAGGCGGGGCCTATAAATACCTGGCAAAGGCGCGCGGGGCCTATGGAACCCGGCAGAGGCAGGCGGGGCCTACAAATACCCAGCAAAGGCACGCGGGGCCTACGGAACCCGGCAGAGGGATTAAATCCCTAGTACTAATGAAAATGATATTTTTCTTCAATGAAAGAAATGAGAAATGAGATTTTGGACTATTTATTGTGTTTGGTCGAAACTCGACATGTGGACTTGGTTTTAAACTTGTGTAAGTAACTTGGGTGATCTTGGTGAAACAAAAATGGAAACTTTGGTGGTGTTGAGTACTTGGAAATGAAAATGTTTTGAGGTACATAAGATATTTTGGCAACCTTGGATACTTGGACACGATTTTGGGCACATATGACACTTGTGGGTGATTTTGACAAACTTAATGAACTAATAGGTATTTCGGGACACCTTGAAATCTTTTTGGACACTTTGAAGTCACTTGGACACGTGGTTACTTCTTGGACACGTCTTACTTGTCTTAGCCTCCGTTATGTTCCTTGATCATCTCCTCTCATGTTAATTCATATCATGTGCACTCATCATATTTATATGCCTAGCGGTTGTAGTATGGTTTCCCTACGAGCTAGTGAGCTCACCCTATCTTTCCCAGGTACACGGCATGGAGCATGAGATTGGATGCTTATGGAGTGATGCATTATGTGAAGCTTATGCATGCATGAAGATATTTTTCCATCTCAAGTTTTGTATTTTGATAAATGGTAATGTAACTTTTGGTTATTCAATCTTCTAACCATTTGGATTTATGTAATAACTTAGGGGATAATATTTGATTTCACCTTTGGGGCAAGGGTGCCCAAATACTTGATTTGCCAATGGATATTAAGATGAACATTTTGAATGGAAATCTCTTGGGGAGGATCTATGAAATATTTTATCATTTGACTTATTAATTGTAAGGAATTTCTTTATTTTTGTTTTTTATAAAAATGAGGGCGTGACAAGGAATACCTGATGGGCTTCTCATCTGGGACTCCTATTTCCCGATCAAAATTTCATGATCTGAACTGTCTAATGTGTTTAAAAGGTGTTTTTAAGGGTCTCCGCAAGAAATCAGTGAAAAAATACCAGAAATGGCTTGATCCGATCAGTTTTCGATAAAAACTATATGTATGCATTTTTATCGAAAACTGTTTGGATCAAGCCCTTCCCAGTATTTTTTTATATTGATTTCTCGCGGGTACCCTTAAAAACACTTTTTAAACACGTTGAACGGTTCGGATCATGAAAATTTGATCGAGAAATTGGAGAATTGGAGGAATCCCTGATGAGAAGCCCATCGGTATACGATTGACCGATATATATATATATATATATATATATATATATATATATATATATATATATATCAAGCCCTTCAAGGTATTTTTTATATTGATTTCTCGCGGGTACCCTTAAAAACACTTTTTAAACACGTTGAACGGTTCGGATCATGAAAATTTGATCGAGAAATTGGAGAATTGGAGGAATCCCTGATGAGAAGCCCATCAGGTATACCTGATTGGACTGATATATATATATATATATATTCTGTTCGGATCAAGCCCTTCCCAGTATTTTTTTATATTGATTTCTCGCGGGTACCCTTAAAAACACTTTTTAAACACGTTGAACGGTTCGGATCATGAAAATTTGATCGAGAAATTGGAGAATTGGAGGAATCCCTGATGAGAAGCCCATCAGGTATACCTGATTGGGAGTGGACTGATATATATATATATATATACACTCCTTATCTAGTCCGGGAGTCCCGGATCCGGGACTCCACCTTCCCGATATTTTTTTGACGATCCGAGCCGTCCAATGTGTTCAAAAGGTGTTTTCCAAGGCCCACGCGGGAAATCTTCAAAAAAAAATACCGGGAAGGGCTTGATCCAAGCGGTTTTCGCAAAACTGTAAATATGCGGTTTTGCGAAAACCGCTTGGATCAAGCCCCGGTATTTTTTTGAAGATTTCAGCGTGGGCCTTGGAAAACACCTTTTGAACACATTGACGGCTCGGATTTTCCCAAAAACAATTGGGAAAAGCATCAAAACGCTTCGGTCCGGGAAATCCGGGATCCTTGATCGGATCGTGTATATGTATATATATATATATATATATATATATACACTCCTTATCTAGTCCGGGAGTCCCGGATCCGGGACTCCACCTTCCCGATATTTTTTTGATGATCCGAGCCGTCCAATGTGTTCAAGGTGTTTTCCAAGGCCCACGTGAAATCTTCAAAAAAATAGGGAAGGGCTTGATCCAAGCTTCAAAACCGTAAATATGCGGTTTACGAAAAACCGCTTGGATCAAGCCCTTCCCGGTATTTTTTTTTGAAGATTTCCCGCGTGGGCCTTGGAAAACACCTTTTGAACACATTGGACGGCTCGGATTTCCCAAAAACAATTGGGAAAAGCATCAAAACGCTTCGGTCCGGGAAATCCGGGATCCTTGACAGGATCCCCGGTGTATATATATATATATATATACAATCCCCTTCACATGAGGGCTCCCTCATTTTTGGCTAATTGAGGACTTGCGCTCACAGCCCTTGGATGAGATCCAAGGGCTCAGATTTTAAAATGCCCATTCGCGGGTCACAACCCGGTTAAAACTCACTCCGCGGGTCAAATTCAAATTCGGGTCATAAGCACCAGCAAAGCTTCCCTTCCTTTCCCCAAACACAGCGCCACTTTGAGAGTTTTGGAGACGAACGAAGAAGACGATCGAACAAGAAGAAGACGACCATCACCAAGGTCGGCCTCTCTCTCTCTCTCTCTCTCTCTCTCTCTCTCTCACAGTGTCGGATTGGGATTTCAAAAACTAGGGCTACGATTGAAAACTTCGGTTTCGAAAAACTAGGGCTTCGATTTCCATTTCGATTTCGATTTCGGAGGTGATGTTTAAGGTAGCAGCAAAAACAAGGGTTTTTTATTCCCATTTCGAATTACTTAACTCGTGTTATGTACATCTAATTTTGTTCGATCTGTTGAAAAAAACTTGTTCGTTCGACTTTGTCGCCGGTCGACTCTCTTGATGTGTTTCTTATCTCTTCTAGCAGAGCCTTTTGTAGCCCTTTCGCTATATTTATTCAGATCCAGGTACGGTTTTCTTTGACTTTCTCTGTTTGTTTCTTCGTCCATAAGCTAGAAAAAGATGATAATAGCTACATTAGTATTGCTAATGGAAGATAATTTGCCTGAGATGTCTGTCCTTCAATTTTGTTCCATCATCCATGTTGTTTTTCAACTCTTTGGCAAGTTTAAGCTGTTTTTCAACATAAGTCATTAAACCTCTTGGTCGAAGTTGTTATTTTTAAGGACATTAAGATTGGTGATCGAGAACATTAACTAATGAGCCGAAAAAATGACCTCTAGCTATCTGAGAGTCCTAATTTGTTAGGCTTGAAACCTAGGAAAAGTTCCAAGTATAAGAGGTGCTCTTCCTAGTTGTTTAGGCATTGTGTACTGCAGCCGTTTGTTGCCTTGCTTTTACTCATTGAGATGTCTGATTACAGTTGGGATTGAGACAAGTGGTATTGCTTCGCAAATTCCAATCTACCATCAACCCATGCCAAATGTTGCAGAAGATGAGGAGGTAGTGAATGAGGTGAATCTCAAGAAGATCAACGCACGTGTTGAAGTCATTCAAGTCGCAGTGGATAAGTTGAAAAATAGAGTGACTGTATTCATGTTCATCATTTCTCTAGCCTTGATAATTTTACTTCTTAAGTGACTAGTGGTGTAATCTGGTGGCTTGTTAGCAATTTTTTTGTTTAGTATTGTGTTCCGTAGTGTAATCTGGCTTGTTAGCCCATGTTTTGTTTAGTCTTGCAACATGCTTCAAACTGGCATTGTTTTTTGGTGAAACCGGTAAAACTGGTATCCTTTGGTGATTGGTTCTTTCGAGCAGAAATTTGGTGATTGGTTCTTTGGTATCTTTGTTAGAATGATTTTAATACTCAACTTGTGTTTGGAGCCGAAATTTGTTGTTTGGTTCTTTTGGTGATTGGTTCATATTGATTAGGTTGGTTTATTTTTTTTGGGACCAATAAGAAAGGTAACAAAACAAGGGCTTGTTTGCATACTATTGTTGCTGCTGAGAGAGGTCATGGTAGGTTGGTCATGAGTCCATGGCAATTGGTCTTGTTTCTGTTAAAATTGCCTAGTTTAATCTTGGCCAACGTGATGCTGACACAGCCAAATGTTATGTATTGTGCATTTCCCCTTTTTTTTTGTCATTCGATGCAATCAGCTAGGTAATTGAACTTACCCAACAACTGGAAACATACCCAATTGCTTAACTAAACAGCCATTCCACTATCACTAATTGCCCTTGAAATAACTCTCTGCCCAGGTAGTGAGCAACAAGTTACAGCATAATACTGCCCAGCAATAACACACTCTGCCCAGATTAAGTGCAAACACAAGGACCAAATACAGTAAGCAATAAGTAGTCCGTGACCACCAAAATGCAGCATAAGGCATTACAAGAGTCAAACTAAAAACCAAAATACAGTTACATTGCTTGAACTTACATTGCCAAGAGTCAAACTAAAATACAGTTACATTGCCCAGATTACATTGGCAAGAGTCAAACTAAAATACAGTTACATTACCAAGAGTCAAACTAAAATACAGTTACATTGCCCAGATTACATTGGCAAGAGTCAAACTAAAATACAGTTACATTGCCAAGAGTCAAACTAAAATACAGTTACATTGCCCAGATTAAGTTAAAAAAAATGCAGTCAAAAGCAAGTACATCCACCAATCCCCAAGTCTCCAAATCCTCCTCCTCCTTGTACAAACTCTTCAGATTCTGCAAGTACGAGTCCCAAAAATTTAAAGACACATGCAGTTCATTTCATCCAACATTTTCAACTTGCTACTAAAGTGACAGTCATTAGGTTATATAGTCAAAACCTAAATAACTGTAGGAATCATAGAGTTGAACTGGTTATTACTCAAAATTGCATAGTGAAATGAACTTTAGACTTTGGTTATGGCAACATGTGTTGAACTTGGGAGTCACCTTTCATTTGGTTTTCTTGTATTTTAATTCAATTCCAGATGGCCTATACAAGAGAATGGTGCAGTTTATTTTACTTCGTACGCCATATTGAGGAGTGTAGTGCCATCATTATACATTAGCATCCATGTTTGGGGAAACAAAACTGGACACTATATTACATTCTGTATAATGAAATTTCCAAGGCATCTCAAAATTAGATGAGAACTATTTGAAAAGTAAAACATTTTAAGTCAAAGTAAATACTGTTCAGCAAAAAAATAAAAATAAAATACATCCAAGATGGTCCAAGTTAGGCGAAAAGAAGATTTAAAGAAAGCCCAAAATTGGACATTTCAAATGACTTGCCCTGGGGAATAAGCAAACTGCGATCCAGAAAATAAAATTTCAAATCCACCACTTGGGTTATTTAATCAGCCACATTCACATGATCACCAAACACAACTAAAGGCAAAACAATGAGTGATCACGAAATCGAGCCCTATTTTTTGGAGATCGAAGTTTTCAATCGAAGCCCTAGTTTTTCGAAACCGAAGTTTTCAATCGAAGCCCTAGTTTTTCGAAACCGAAGTTTTCAATCGAAGCCCTAGTTTTTGAAATCCCAATCCGACACTGTGAGAGAGAGAGAGAGAGAGGCCGACCTTGGTGATGGTAGTCTTCTTCTTGTTCGATCGTCTTCTTCGTTCGTCTCCAAAGCTCTCAAAGTGGCGCTGTGTTTGGGGAAAGGAAGGGAAGCTTTGCTGGTGCTTATGACCCGAATTTGAATTTGACCCGCGGAGTGAGTTTTAACGGGGTTGTGACCCGCGAATGGGCATTTTAAAATCTGAGCCCTTGGATCTCATCCAAGGGCTGTGAGCGCAAGTCCTCAATTAGCCAAAAATGAGGGAGTCCTCATGTGAAGGGGATTGTATATATATATATATATAGAGTCTGGATCTCATCCGGGATACCTACTGTCCGGGATTGTCTGGACGAGGCATTTCCCGATCAAATTTTGATGATTGGATCCGTCCAATGTGTTTAAAACGTGTTTTTAAGGGTCCCCACGATAAATCATAAAAAAAAGGCCGGGAATGGCTTCATCCGAGCAGTTTGCGATTAAATACAGTTTTATCGAAAACTGCTTGGATGAAGCCCTTCCCGGTCTTTTTTTTTTTTTGATGATTTATCGTGGGGACCCTTAAAAACACGTTTTAAACACATTGGACGGTTCCTATCATCAAAATTTGATCGGGAAATGAAAAGTGTGGGTGGTGTGGATGGTAAGAGTAGTGGATTGGAACATTGGCGTATATATATAAATATAAATATATATATAGGCAAATTTTCTAGTGAGGACCTCCCGTAAATAAGAAAAAATATAATTTTTTCACGTTAAAAACTGTTTTTGGGAAATCCGAACTGTCCAATGTGTTCAGAAGGTGTTTTCAAGGGTCCACGCGTGAAATCTTTAAAACAAAATACCGGGAAGGGCTTGAACCAAGTAGTTTTTTGCAAAACTGTAATCGGATCGTCAAAAAAATGCTCGGATCACAGAGGTCCGAAAGTCCAGAGTCCGGATGGGAAGTGGAACCTATATATATATGATCAACTTCTAATGAGGGATCCCTCATTTTAAATAAAATGAGGACCAAGCAATTTTTCCACTTTTTGAATTGAATTTTGACGATCCAAACCGTTAGATGTGTTTAAAATGTGTTTTGAAGGTCCACCGCGAGGATTCGTCCAAAAAAAATACCCGGAAGGGCTTCATCCGATCAGTTCTTGTTAAAAATTTAACAAAAACTGATCGGATGAAGCCCTTCCGGGTATTTTTTTTCGACGCGCAAATCCTCGCGGTGGAGCTTAAAAACATTTTTTAAACACATCTAACTGTTTGGATCGTCGAAATTTGGTCTGGAAGCATGAGGTCCTCACTTTATTTAAAATGAGGGATCCCTCATTACAAGTTGATATATATATACCGAGGGCTTTTCCTCCGGACTCCCGGATTGAAGCCTCGGGGGTGTTTTTTTTGTGTTGCAAATTGTTTTGGGAAAATCCGAGCCGTCCAATGTGTTCAAAAGGTGTTTTCCAAGGTCCACGTGGGAAATCTTAAAAAAAAAATATCGGGAAGGGCTGGATCCAAGCAGTTTTTTGCAAAAACTGTATATATTTACAGTTTTGCGAAAAACTGCTTGGATCAAGCCCTTCCCGGTATTTTTTTTGAAGATTTTTCGCGTGGACCCTTGAAAACACCTTCTGAACACATTGTACGGATCGGATTGTCAAAAAAAAATGCTTAGATCACGAAGGTCCGGATTCCCGGAGTCCGGAGGAGAAGTGTATATACGATTTCGACAAAAGTATGTATGAATAAGTCTAATTTTAATTCAACATTAAATTGCAAATCAAACAAAAAATAACAAGTAAATATTCATGGGCATTTTAGTCATTTAGTAGAAAAAAGTAATGGTGTTTGTGTGAATTTAACGGAATGGGGGAATCTAGACAATAGTTTGTAAAGTGAGGAAGGTTAGTGTAATTTTTAGAACCTTAGGGGAGGTTTCTACATTTGTCATAAACCTCAAGGGAGGTCAGTGAAATTTACCTTACTTATAACGGAAGGAAATGAGTGAAATTTGTCGTAAACTAACGGATCTACTTATAACAGAAGGTAATTTTGTCGTAAACACTTTTGGACGATTGAGATGCGCGCCGGGAAAACGTGGCCGTGCCCGCTCAGCTGAAATTTTTTTCCTTAAAACCCCAAAAATATTAATCCCATTGTCCAAGGTCCACCAAATTAAAGAGTTCATACTCCTATTACCCTTTTTTTTTTTGTTGGGTTTGAAAATTAGTAAAAGAAGATCCTTTTTCTCCGTATATTTGGTGTCGATTGATGCATGCTTGGGCTGATATTGCAACCAGCTGCTAAAGATCAAGTCTTGTCAGTTGAGTCAATAATCCTTTAAATTTCCTGATTATACTCTCCTTGTCTACAGCTTTCATATATAAATTGCTGGGTAAATTCAAACCTAAAGGAATGTAGTATATATTATCAATCTGCAGACTGCAGAGTGACAATTATCCAAATTCACATCGTAAAAGATATAAGAGAGTCGAATTCGTATTATTATTTTTTGGATAACAAAGAGTGTCGAAATTTTTGTACAATTTAAAGCAGATAAAAAGCTATAGGATCCTAAACCACATAACTTGTACATGTAACTTGGCTGCTATAAGTTTGGAGGGTTTTAGTACGTTTAAGACATATACTATATCGGTGAACACCAGGCGTTATTTGCACCGATTGTCCTTGTAAAGGAAAGAAGTTGCATCATCAATTTTGAGACTTAGAAGGAATATCATCTACATCCCGATCGAACTACAAAAAAAAAACAACATCGATCATTGTTATATATTACTGTACCATATATGGAAACATCGAAAAGGAACAATATCTATCATTGACTTATCATACCATTGTGTTGTAAATAACATACCACATAATTAGCCAGCCCGGCCAGGCCCGGCCCGATGAAAGTATCATCCCTTCTTTGAGCATTGACTACAACAATTACAGGCTAAAGAATAAAGCAAGACGGTGACCGTGAATTAGCTGCTGCAAGCAGGAAGGAAGGGTAGAATACTTCAGTACAAACACAAAATTTTCCCAACTAAAAACTGCATCTACAAACTAGCTAGAAACGTAGTCAGATTGAGAAACAGAGAAATGAATTAAGAGTCTTTCATTAGCATCTCTACGCCCCTATGATATCAATGTCACATATATGGATTTTGCTCGTTTGGTATTATGTCTTCTATCATGTGTTGCGTTCAGCTTTGGAATATATGATGAATATACACCGTAACCCTGATGTATATGTAGCATTATTTTTGGGGATTTTTATATCGCAATGTCCTGTATCAGGTGTTACATTCATAATATGAAACCTTCCGGATGTGTTTGAATACTGGATTTGAATAGAGAGATTTGTGGAGGGGGAAAAGAAACAGAAAAAGCATTTAAGTTTTTATTTGGCACAAACTTTCGATTCCTCTTCTGTTCCCTACACCAATTCCTCCACAAATCCAATATCCAAACTCAATCTTCAATTTAAATGGGTACGTTGTGACTTGTGAGTTTCCCAGTTATATCATCAACGCGCTCTTAAGATTTTTTTTTTTTTGTCTACGAATTAAAATTGAATCCCCACTGCATGCCATGTCTATATATATCCTCAGTAGTAAAGTACTATAAATACATAAGATCACCTTGGTTATGAAGTGGTCGATACCTCGTGCGGAATGGCCACAAAGAAGCTGCAAATCGTCTCAACCTCCAGCACCTCCGGTTCCTAGCTTCTTCACCATGATCAGGATAAGAAGAAGAATCCTGATCAGAGGCGTCAACTCCACTAGTGTGATCCGATGTTATTATTGTAACGGCCGGAAGCTCATGGCGACAAACAGGACAAGAATTATGGAGTCTCAACCAAGGCTCAATGCAATCAGAATGGTATATATGGTTACAAGGCATCTCTCTCGCCTCACCGCCAACTTTAAACTCCTCCTTACAAACAGGGCAACTTGAATCACTACTACTACTCAGATGATCAGCTGTGATTTTTACCGTCGGCAGAGAATCTATAGCTGACTCAGGTGCAGGAGGAGGACCTTGTCTGTCATTCTGAGTAAGTTGTTCGATCAACTCGCTGAACCCTGGCCCCACAAAGTAGTCCTGAGGATTAAGCCTTGTTGGAACTGGTATGAACCCTCCTCCTCCTCCTTCCGTTGGGGAATTTTGATCTCCAACCGGGCCGCCTGATGATGGCCTGATGATAATCCAGGAACGAGGGCGCGCAAGGATTCCACTCTCTGGTCCCCAGTGATCGCCAATGTCATCAACAACCCGGTTTCTCCTCCACGGCCAGTGGCGGCCACCACCACGCCGGTTACTTCTCAAACCACCACCACCAACATCATTATCTCTGTTTCCAATCAGGGGATCAAGCACGAGGGAGAGGGCTTCGAGTATTCGGGCTTCTGGAGAGGGGTCAAATTGGGTGAAATCGATGACGAGAGTGGGTCTGGCTATTTCGATTTCGTACAAGAATTGTCCGAAGCAGCGAGGACAGATGATTTCCGATGGGTTTTCTGATGAAATACGGACGGTTCGGTGGCATTGGTAACACCAGTATAGCGGGAAGTTTGTGTTGCCGTTTGTTGGGACGTTTGTTGGGACGTCACGAGGAGGGCTAGAAGACATAGTGTTTGGGAAGTCCAAAATAGATCACGAGGGAAAGGCAAATCGGTTCTACTATAAACTCGTCCAAGGTTTTTGGTATAAGGGTAATGTAGATAAATTTAATTGGCAGAAAAGGATAGCTTTTCGGAGACTTGAAAAGCGATTCTCTCTCTCTCTCGAAGAAGAAGAAGAAGAAGAAGAAGAAGAAGGAATGAGAAGCATGCGTTGCCGTCTCTTGGCCTCTTCTCTTTCTTGCTTAGGAAGGGAAGGATAAGTGTGTGAGGTGCCAAGGATTTCGTTTCTAATTGACATGCGTCTCCTGTAGCGGGGGACCAAGAGGATCCACTATGGATGGGTTAAGAAGTAGGATAGGATAAGTTAAAATTTTAGCTATTAATTGAACTTTTTTAGCATGTATTGAATATGTTAGTATGGAGAAATTTTTGGGTGCCGAGTGGGTATTGCCCACGTAGTACCCACTCGGCAATCCGATCCGTCCATAACGCGATCCAACGGTCCGGATTTTAGAGAGAGAATAAGAAGAGAGAGAGTGTTTGGGTGAGAGGAGAGAGAGGGAATCAATCCGGGCCGTCCAAAACACATTTGGACGGCTCGGATTGCGCTTGGGTACCAAGTGGCAATACCCACTCGGCACCCAAAAAAATTTCGTTAGTATGAGTGTTAAATCTAGCGAATGATAAAGTGTTGGCTATTTTTGGCCAACTTTCTAGCTATTTAACAGTGGATCCTACCAATAAATTAATACACTATGTTAATTTTTTAATATCTAAAACATTTTTCATGCCAAATTTAGGTGTCTACGCCTACCTATAAGCTACTTTCCATGCCAAAACATGGTAAGATCTAGGAGTATTTCGAATATAGCTTGTTGATTTTACTCAATTTTCATGCATAGACTACCATATATGCTTGTATTCTACTCCTTCCGTCCCAAATTGTTGGTCTTTCTTTTCTTTTTTAGCTGTCCCAAAACTATGGTCATTTTAAAAAATTAACAAAGAAAAGTGTGTACTACTTTCCTTTTTTTTCAAAATAAGAATAGCGAAAGATATTTTTGAACCCGCTAAGATTATGGAGTAACGAGTAAAAACAACGCTC
Source organism: Vaccinium myrtillus (assembly GCA_016920895.1). Lineage (NCBI taxonomy): Eukaryota > Viridiplantae > Streptophyta > Magnoliopsida > Ericales > Ericaceae > Vaccinium > Vaccinium myrtillus. Next base: position 20,719,638 of record CM029273.1, on the reverse strand, counting down.
TAATAACCTCAATGGGTAAGCTTTTCGTCTTCTCCCATCCGTCTTCTCCGGCTTTCCCTCTTCCGGCGGAGGCTATCCTAGGTTAATCCATATTCATACTCCCCTCTCTCTCCCTCCTGCTATTCCCTCCTCTCTCTCTCTCTTCTTCCATAACCACCACAACCTTCCCCTCTCACCTTCTCACCTTTTCTCCATCATTTCTCCTCAGAATCTCCGCCTCCTCATCTCACTTCGCCCTTCTCTTTTCCCTCCCTATCCATCCCTCCACTCCGGTGTCTCCTTTATGGGCCGATTTTCTGAAATCCGAGGGTATTTTTTTTGAATTTCATTTCCAGATCTACGGCTTCTGGAGCTTTTTCGAGCGTATCAACCTTCGGTTTCTTTCTCCCTGGAACGTGGGCTGCCCTCTTCCGGCGTCGGTTCTCCTCCGGCGAACTTTGCCGGCGACTTTTTTCCGGCAAACTTACCACTCTCTTATGGAGTAATGGGTGGTCGAGATGATAACCAAGCTGATGGTAGATGGACTCCAGTCATCAACAACCACACCAGACATGGAGGTATTTCTAGAAACCAACCTCTTGTCACACTTTTTGTGGATAATCTGCCAGATAATACTAGTCAACCTTGGCTAAAGATGATGTTCAATAATTATGGGGTTGTTAAAGACGTTTTCATTCCTCAAAAGAGGAGCAAAGCCACTGGAAACAAATTTGGTTTTATTAGATATGACTGCCCGGTTTCAGCGGATTTGGCTGTTCTTAAAGCAAATGGCTTTTTTTTTTTTGGTAGATAGGAAATAGATAAAAAGAAAAACAGATTACAGCCTTTCAAAGGCCAACCCCCTCATATCGGCTTCGAGGAGGGGGATGATATCAACAGGAGGAGCAATGCGAGACACCCACTTCTGATCTTGCTCCACTCCCAAATTTGCAAGCTTGTCTGCCACTTGATTCCCTTCTCGGTAGATATGATTCAAAGAACCTCCAGTGGCTTCGAGTAAGGCCTGACATTCCTGGATGAGAACTTTGTGTGGAGAATGGACATGAATTCCTCCATTGATGAGCTCAATAGCTGCAGCTGAATCTGAATCAATCTCGACAGCTCCCATGTTCTGACTTTTGACCATTTCCAAACCACGAAAGATACCCCACAACTCCGCTTCGAGACAGGTGCAGTCCTCAAGTCTTCCATAGAAACCCAACACCCGGTGGCCTCGCTCTTCTCTCAAAACACCCCCAAATCCAGCAGGGCTGGATTTCCTTTTCGCTACGTCGTGTTGACTTGATTTACTAGTACAGGAATTTCCATGTAATGAGTTTTGATTGCCGAATTGAAAATGAAGAAATATTCTTAAAAGTAGCCACTATTTCCGAGCTAAACATTAAGCTCTGTCTATGGACACATGCCGGATCAAATTCAACATTATCAAACACCCTTTTATTCCTTGCATTCCAAATTTTCCACAATGTAACTAAAACAAGAACTGAGTTTAGGTAACTCCCCTTGTCAGGTCTAGTATGATTGATGTTTTCCTTCAGCCATAGTCTCCAAACATCTAAATCACCCGTAGGTAGGACCTGGGCATTAGGAAACTTAGACCATACATCAGCACTAGATGGGCAGTAAAAGAACAAATGCAGCATATCCTCACAATCAGAATTGCACCTAGGGCAGGTAGCACAATCAGTTAGACCTCTACTATTTCTCTGATGATTAGTCAAGAGTTTACCATGCATGCAAGTCCAGAGAAATCCTTTCAATTTAGAAGGGACTTTGAGTTTCCATATCCATTGCCAGTTAGTATCAGAATCAGAAGCATCAGATAAATGATCATATGAAGATTTAACAGAGAAATTACCTTTATGATTTAAAGTCCATTGAGGGGTATCCTCCATTACAGCATGTTTGGGAAGTAAGAGATTAGTAATCTTATTCATGTCATCCCTGTGGAGAATCTGACTGAGAGTGGAGACATCCCACTCCTTGGCCTCATTAATGAAGTCAGCCACCATAGCATTATCATCAATGATTCCAAGAACATTGGTGTCCAAGGCTTTGTCTCCACACCACCAGTCATGCCAAAAGGAAATAGCATTTCCATTACCCACAATCCACTTAATATTTTTTATCACAAAATCTCACTTTGATTATACTTCTCCAGGTGTGGGAGGCCTTTTTATTAACAGGCCAATCTCTAAAACCAGCTTGTCTTATGCCTAAACCCCCATGCTTCTTAGTCTTACAGACAGTCTTCCAATTAACAAGATGAATCTTTTTCCTCTCAGCTCTATCACCCCAAAGAAAGTTTCTATTGATTCTATCAATCTGATTAGTGATAGAGGCATGCAAAATAGAGGTTTGCATAGTGTAATAAGGAATAGTAGAGGTAACAGATTGAACTAAGGTAGCTCTTCCCATGAGGTTAAGAGAGTCTACTTTCCATCCAGCAAGTTTCATATTCAGCTTTTCAATGATGTACTGGTAATTTCTCTTAGACACCTTGGAGTGAATTAGAGGGACACCAAGCTACATGCCAAGATCTTTGGTAAGACTAAAACCACACAGATTACTAAGATTTTTAGCATGTCTAAGGTTTACATTAGGGGAAACGAAGACTTTGGACTTATGTTCACTAACCAGTTGTCCAGATTGATCACAAAACATGTCAAGAGTCTCTTTCATGATATTACATTGAGTAACAGTAGCAGACCCAAAAAGCATAATATCATCAGCAAAAAATAAATGTGAGAAACAAGGTCCATCAGAGGAAGCTTTAATACCTTCCCATTGTTTGCTGGCCACTTTCTGATCAATAAAGGCAGATAATCTCTCCATGCATATAACAAATAAATAAGGGGAGAGAGGGTCACCTTGATGCAAGCCTCTTTCAGGTCTAAAAGGAGGGAGAGATTGACCATTCCACAAAATAGAGGATTCTATATTGGTCACACAACTCATAATGAGGGCTATCAACTCTTCATTAAAGTGAAAATATCTAAGGGAATTGAGAAGGAAATCCCAAGATATTCTATCATAAGCTTTATCAAAATCAATTTTCCAGATCATCCCCCCCTTTTTAGCTTTACTGGTCCTAAGAGAATGAATGATTTCTTGACATATAATCACATTATCAGAAGTTTGTCTACCAGGAATGAAGCTAGCTTGAAAGGGGCTAATGATGTTGTCTAAAAGAGGTCTTATACGATTAACAATGATTTTAGAGACCACTTTGTAAGACACATTGCTGAGGCCAATAGGACGAAATTGGGTGATGGACTCAGGATTATTCACTTTAGGAATAAGGACAATGTTAGTGCAGTTCATCTCATTAGGAATAGATCTATTGGAGAAACAGTTTTGTATAAGGCTACAGAAGGAGTCCCCAATAATCTCCCAATACTTGTGATAGAAAAGAGCCTGATAGCCATCAGGGCCAGGAGCTTTATAGGCTCCAATGTTCCTAACAGCATAAAGGATCTCCTCCCTTGTAGGGATCATGGCCAGGTTAGCATTATCATCAGCAGATATCACATTATGGACCCAGTTACTCCAATGGATAGAAGTATTATTGTTACAAACACAGAACAAGGCCATAAAATGATTATTAATAAGAGACTTGATATCCTCCTCATCATTCAGCCAAGTACCATTACCATCTTTAAGAGTCAAAATCTTATTACGTCTCCTCCTAATGACAGTAGATAGATGGAAAAACCTAGTATTTCTATCCCCCTCAATAATCCATTTAGATCTAGATTTTTGAAACCAATGTAATTCCTCTTGCTTCAAAATATCTTGATAGGCTGTGGAAATCTCTTTTTCTAGCAGGAAAAGGTTGTGGGAGTAAGAGGTACTTTGGCTTTTTTGTATACCTTCAAGTCTAGCAAGCAGATGTTTCTTTTTAAGAAATATGTTACCAAAAACCTCTTTCTTCCAAAACTGGATATTATTAGTCAAATCACCCAGATTATCCATAAAGAGACCATTAGAAGTATTCCAGGAATTCAGAATAAACTTATGAAAATCAGGGTGATTTGTCCACATATCCTCAAAACGAAAAGGTTTAGTACAATTAGAAGGGGCAGGAATACCATCAGTATAGACAATAATGGGGGAATGGTCAGAATAGACACGAGGAAGATTCTTAACAACAACATCAGGAAACATAAGATTCCAGTTGCTAGTGCAAACTGCTCTGTCAAGTCTGACCATAGTATTCGCAAGCCCAACTCTATTATTAGACCAAGTGAGCTTAGGACCAATACAACCCAGATCAATGAAATTGCACGAATTTAAAAAATTGGCAAATTTGTTGCATCTAGAATAAGAATTACCTCTTTGGAAGCATCTTTTCTCAGAACTCTCGGCATGGTCATTAAAATCACCTGCCAGGAGTCTAGCCTTGTTATCATTATTGGCCCTCTCTTGTAGATCATACCACATCAAGTCTCTGCAAGTAGGGTTAGGGTTTCCATAAATAGCTGTGAATATCCATTCTTCATAATCAACGCGAGAGATAGTAGCATGGATGGCCTGGTTAGTCACTTCCACAGCAGAGACCGTGACGTTAGAGGGGTTCCAAAGAACCCAAATACCCCCAGACCGGCCTACAGGATCAGAAAAAGAGTTGGCTGTGAACCCCTTTTTGGAGAAGAAATCATTAAGGGTTGACAGGGGTACTTTCGTTTCAACAAGCACCAGGATGTCCGGTTTGTGCGTGAAAAGTAGTTCTGACATATTTCTTTTGAACACGTTGTTACCAGCTCCTCTGCAGTTCCAAATGAGGCAGATCATCGAGAAGTGTTTCGATAAAGTTGGAAGAGGGATGAGTTCATTCCATCCGACAAGTTTCATCACCTCCATCTGGTCTCTCACTGTTCCTTCGAGACTCTCCAGTTCCACTACGTAAAATGGGACTCCTGCTACGTTGAATCCTGGTGCTGTCACTTCCATTTTCACCTTCAGTGTTGACCATTCCACTCTTACTAGTGCTCCTCCGTCTTCCTCGGGTTTGATCAGGGTGCAGATCGGCTGATGGTGGAGGTGGGACATCTCTATTTCCATCTGGGACAGGTTGTTGTGTGGGTTGAAATGGAGGAGGAGAGGTAGATGACGACGGTTGCGAGTTAGTGATAGTGTTAGGGGAGGGTGATGTGCTCTGGACGAAAATGGTAGGGTTCGTGTTGTTACTCGAAGGGGGTGGGTTGGGTAGGTTTAGTGGGTTTGGGTTAGGAGCAGTCAAGTTTTTCTCTTGACTGGTCTTGTTGTCTGGATTAGCCCTATTGGATGGGTTGGGCCTCTTCAAATTAGATGGGCTAGCATCCAATCCATTCAGCAACGAGAATCTATTCTCCCTATGTGGACGGCCCACCGTGATTCGGCGCGATTCGCGTTCGAAAAGATTGTGATTGTTTGAGTCGCCACCCGGATTTTAGGTCCGAACCCGAGAAACCGATAAAAAGATGACTCATTTACCCACTTGAAAAAGGATTTCACTGATCTTGATAAGACCAAAGATTTCTCGGATTCGGGGGTTTGGTTACGAGAGGGGAAGGGTTTTACGGCACCCCTCTCGCCCGGTCCGTGAACCGGTCTCTACTCGATGTTCCGTGGGATTTTAAAGAATATTCAAAATTTGATTTATTCACAACATAGGGAGGTTGGGGACGGGAACCACATAAACAATAAAAACATGAGAGATATACCTAAGGTGGATGCTTGTGCTTGATGGTTTATATGAATGATGATGATGATGATAAATGGAATTATTACAAATATTTGCAAAGAAATGAGAAATTACAGAAATTATACTACAAACCCAGAAAATACAAATATTGCGACCCAACAAACTGTTTTGCAAACTGGATTCCGAAGTAGGGGTTGAGCGCTCAAAGACGGAGGCTTTAAGCGCTCAAACCCCTCAAACCAGCTTGAGCGCTCAAGGCCCATGGATTGAGCGCTCAATCCAGTTCCAAGCTTCTGTGATTTTACTCTCTTTTCCTGACTTCTCTTCTCATTCTTTACAAGATCAACACTGATCAAACGTTTTTCAAAGGAAATCAAATAAAATGGACGGATTGATCCTTAAAAGAATAGGAAGAGAGAAGAATCCCCATAGATTAATCAAGAAAATACTTTCGAAAAGAGGAATAAAAGAAAAATCCAGATTCCAAATGCTACAATAACAACACACACACACTACCAGCAAACCAGGCCATGGTCCATCATCGAAATAATGAAGTAAACAACAAAATGCCCAAGAACAACTTGAGCGCTCAAGTTATTGACCTTGAGCGCTCAAGCCATAAACTGGCTTAACAATTTTTGACTTAAAGAAAGGATGGTCGATGATTCTCAGGACCTTAAACCTTTTGAACAAGAGTAAAGAAGGAAGATCCAGTCACTGTTTTGCATTCAAAATGGAATTTTACAAAGGCATTGATCTTTGATCATCATAACTTAGTTAACAAATGTTCATGCATGTGTTTCAGAAATGAATACAAACTGTTTTGAGAATCACATGAACACAGATAGCTATTAAACAATGATCAAAGCCCAGAAATGGTACAAAAGTTTGCAAAACAGAAACTATTCAGAACTGGGCTTGAGCGCTCAAGGCCGGAGACTTGAGCGCTCAATCCCTGTTACAACTGCAGATTTGAAAACTCTTTCTAAACCATTTTTAGACCTTTGTGAGTTCAATACAAGTACAAAGAACTTGATTGAACTCACTGGTCCTCCTCAGATGAACCAAAACAGTGAGTTCATCACATGTTTACTACCTTTGCGGAAATGCTTATGGTTTGAAACTTGATTCTGGGCTTGTGGATGGAAGATTGTGGATGATTTGGCTTATATTGTAGCCGAATTGGACAATGTATGTGGTTGGTCGATGATCAAGAATAGAATTTACGGATTTGGATGAGCGGTTTTGCTAGTGGTTTTGATGGCAAAGGACGGTTTTGTAGAGAGAGAGAGAGATGATCGATTTTTCTGGAGGATTTGAGAGATGGAGTGTGGGAGTTGTTAACCCCCAAAACCGGGGGTGGAGGGTGGATTTTATAGAGTGAGTGGGAGGGAAAAGAAGAGAGAGAAGGAGTGGGTTTTGGTATTTTGGGAGTATTTTTGGTGTATTTCTGGAGTTAGTGGGATGTATGTACGTATAGAGATCGTAGCAAATCATCCCCAGACGCTCCCATGCAGAAAATCTCATGATTAGATATTCTGCAGGTTGCTGACTGGATCAGAGTTGAGCGCTCAAAGCCGTTGGCTTGAGCGCTCAAGGTGCTTCCTCCTGGTTGAGCGCTCAAGGATAGAGGATTGAGCGCTCAGGGTGCTTGATGGCAAATTGCTGGCTTGGCTTGGTTCAACAGTGTTTGGTTTGATTTGAGTTATTTTGGTTGCTGCTTGGTTAATTTGGTCAAGTTCAAGTCAAACTTACAAGTTCCAGGTAATCATGATTGGTCCGCTTCATCATTGGAAATGCTCGAGTGCATTTTGGATTCAAAATTGGGGTGTCTACACCCTATTATCCATTTTTTGCGAATTCGGGCCCGGAGTTCTGTTGTTATGCACCATAGATGATCTGTCCGTGAACCTTCTACCCGTATTGGGCCTCCTGGGCCTCCGTTGGACCAAGGTCCAGTGTCCATAAGCAGGACTCTGGGCTGTTTTTCCACCCATAGGCCCATATTTGTGATTTTGGGCCACTTGGTTGGGTGTATTCACTTCTCCCTGAAGAGGAGTACTAGCCGTTAGCGGTTGGTTACGTGAAGCTTCAGCCGGCGGCGAAGTAGTCTTGTCTCCCCATGAACACTGATCCCGACGATGCCCTACTCTCCCACAACCAAAACACATGATGGGGATATGCTCATACTCCACACGGTAAATTTTTCCTTCGATTAGAATCCTAGATTTCACCGGTTTACTCAGATCAATTTCAACACAAACACGAGCATATCTTCCCCTATCAGGTTCAATTGTGGTAGAATCCGCTCTGATTGGCCGTCCCAACCGACTTGCTATTCTAAACATGTTTTTCTCATAGTAATATTCTAGGGGAAAATTGGGAAATCGAACCCAAACTGATGTTTTAATTTCCTCAGCCTCATTCCGTTTGAATTTGGGTTCCCATTCTCTCACTGTTAAGTATTGAGCATTGATTATCCATGGACCGGCAGTTAGGACATGGGCTCTGTCACAGGCCATATCAAACTTGAAGACAACAAAACCCAAACCAATTTCCAGGGCGCTAAAATCGCCCTGAAGATCCCAGATGGATCTGACTTTGGTGCATAGGGCTTTGTATCCAATCGGATACCCAATTGGTTTAATGATGACTGCGTTCTTCCATGGCTGTCTGGTGTATTTCGGTAGCCTCTGTGGTAGTTTAACGACTGGGATCCCATCAATTTCTTCCTCATCATCATTTGCATCCTCTCCTTCTGTTTCATCATCATCAAGTGGTATAGTTTCCACATCTGCAGAAAAAGGAATCTCCTTACCCCTATTGGCTGTGAGAACTTGTTTGAAAGAGAGTGCCTTGGGTGTTTTAACTCCATCATCCTTGCCAGTATCCCCTTTACCAGAATCATCTCGATTCTGTGAATTCAGATTTTCTTCACTCGTGCTCATGGCGGTGTCATTAATTTGTGGGGATTCCACTAAGGCAGAAGAGGTATCTTCTTTCATATCCACTGCGTAATCGTGATCGTTTTTAACCTTCTTTGTACTCCGGATGAGGTGATCTTCCTCCTCTGTGGTAATGTTTCCCGATGAACTTCCGATGGGTAGCTTAGCCGTTTCAGGTGATTGATCGAACATAGAGCCGTTGG